>JAGVSQ010000093.1:0-55549 GCA_022683975.1 Rhyacophila evoluta
TATCTACTTATTTAAAAATATATGTTTTAAGATTCACTGTAATTTTATTTAAGATTTGAGATATTTAGTTTTAATTCTGATTGTAATTAGTTGTAAACATACAAAACTGTTGGTAAATGAAATTTAATGAATGGGGTCTAATATTGTAAAATTTTTCATTTCTAGCATTGTTATTATTAGTATTTCATTTTGTGGTGTAACCATATCTGCCCTGCTAAGTAAAAACACAATACCTACATAGGAAATTACACACAAGATATTATGTTTTTACTTGGCAGGGCAGATGTAATTTTTTTATTATATACTTAATATCCACAAGTCATAAAATAGTCAGATATTTTATCTGACTATTTTTATAGAAAAATAATAAAACAATTGGTGGTGTGTGTCCATTTTCTTCAGATTCTTTTTTATAACAATAAGGTTTATGTTATTATAGGCCTGATGAAGGTTTTGTAATTTCATAAAAAAAAACTTTAAGAAGAGATTTGCTATCAAGAATCATTGGAATCAATAAAATGATAATAGGAAAAAAGATGAAGAATTTTCATGAACCGACCTTAGATGTTATATAGTAATTGGAATCACTGTATATTGTCTCATGTAGAGTATGATTCCATTGAATGGGTGTACAAGAATCGATGATACCCATATACCCGAGAAAATCATCTTTAATACACTAGAAGGAAAAGGAGGATGTATAGACTTAAGCTAAGGTTTTTAAGCTGTCTAGAATAAGTTGGAATCTGATCATAACAATGAAGTGAAAAAAAATGATGTTTCCTGAAGGCGGTCAGGATTCCCAATCAGCTACAATAACGATAATAATAGACTCTTTTTTTTCTTCAATGTTTGAGAAACCTCTCTCAAGTCATTCTAATTAATGATAAAAACCGATAAACCGAAATGTACGTATACTTATTATTGGTTGAACTTTTTATGGATATTTTATATTTGGATGCAATTGCAATATTTCTCGCCCAATTAAAACCCAGTCAACGTGACCGGCTTGCGACTCAAATATATCCTAGAAACCTCTTTTGATAAAAATTATCTCGTGATTCTCATTAAATCAAGGTAATATTCGTATGTTACAATCCAAGAAAACGGTAGCCTTTCGAGGCAAAAGGCCTGGCTTCCTCCTAACTTAAAATCTACTCGCAGTCACATAATGGCGTAGCGCGAATTTGAACGTGTGACTACTTCTTACTTTGTCCGCACCTGGATGATGTTCACGGAGGAGTTCTTGTCGTCAGGACCCACCCACATCTCCACCAGAACCCCCTCGTTCAGGTCCCTTCGCGCCTTGCCCAGCAATTCTTCGATGGAAAAGGGAGGAGATTTCCACTGGGGAGTCGCCACCGGCCAACCGCCATACGATGCCAGCACTTCACGTAACTTCGCGTCTCCCAGCTTACCGATTTGACCTGAAAAATATAATTTTTTTTTTTATACGGGACGCATATTCGATTGATTTAGGAGATTGAATTTGTAATGTTGAAGAGAAATCATAATAGCAAAAACTTTTGAGGCAGGTAGCTACTTAGCTCGAACCATGGCGTTATTTATGACATGGTCAGTGTATACTTGTAGGTACATGTTTTCATATTAGAAATCTGGCTCGCAAATAGCGATCAATTCTTTCATATTAGTGTTTAATACTTAAGGTTTTTTATATGAATGTTATATGATAAGAATACCATAAAAATTGTATGAAATGACTACTTACGAATATCCATACACGATAAGTAGAACACTTTGGCTTTCGTTGTTGCTTCATTGTCGTGATCATTGATCGGTTCTTCGAGGACCTCCTTCAGAATGACCTGCAACTGGTCCGCTAAAACTTCGAACGTGCTGATAGACGCTCTGTCTTCGGGTATAGCGTGCTTTTTATTCCACGTTCCGCAAGCAAATTGGAAGAAATCGGTACAAGGATCGGCTGAGTAGTCCATGGCTCCCATCAGCGACGCCGCTGAAAATAAAAATAAATTTACAAAATCAATTTACATTCACATCGAATTCATACATGCGTGTGACATCGCGTAATAATCAGGAGTATAGATGAACAAGCAGAATTATTTATAATTATTTTGTAAAACATATTTAAAAGTCTAACATGGTTCTTTTTGTTTTCAAGTATTATTCAATAAATATTGAATTTACTTATCATACAGCATAAACATGACCGAGTATATGTAAAACTTTTAAGCTCAAAAATTCTAGAATATAATCACAAATATGATATTTTAATAAAAGTATTGCTCTGTTTTGCAGCATTTCTACTGACTGCAATTAAGCGCATTGTCATTTATAATATTTAATATTATTATCACTTTTTGATACCATCAAAATTTAAAAAATCCTCAGAGATCAAGTGGATAAGCACACATGCTTGTAAATCCCTCGGCGTTAGGGATGTAAGTCGCGTACCTACGGAAAAATAAACTTGATTTTACGTGTATTTAAATGCAGAATATATAATATATGCCCAATATTTTAAAGGATTGACTAAATATTGATCGATAACCATATCAAGATAACCCTATGTGAAGATCTAAAAGCTCTTCAATCGCTAAAATTCATAAAAAAATCCAGTCTTAAATATGAGATCACAATGTTTTCAATATATTCACTCGGTGTACATCCGGGATATGAATTTTTTTAAATTTCTACGATAAAATATAATTATTTGTAGAAATAGTGTATTATTTGATAGTGTGTTTTTGGATCCTTATCGTACTTGAAATATTTATTTTTTAAAAACACATTAATCAACGCAATAAATTAGCTTTAAATCGAAACTGTTGTAATATTTGAACCATAAAAAACAAAACAAACGATAATTTATTATTTTATACTTACAAATTACATTCAAAACTAAATTAAGTACATTTTGATGATACAATGTTTCTATTTTTGAAGTAAAAATGTTTGGAACTGAAGCTTTAATATCCGATCCGAACTTGGAAAGTATGACCCTCCACAATGTCAATATTTTAATTTGACATTTAATTTGTTATGGGAATTAATTATTTATCGATCGCTCATTCTATCAGTTATTAAGTGCTCCACTTTATTTTTAAATTCTTATATGGCAGAGATTGCTAGTATCAAAACGCGCGCACTTACCAACTGCACCGCCAAACCGTTGTTAGATTGAAGCGTGGAGTCGTACAAATAAATAATAAAAAATAGACTTGGAACTGAGAAATATTTTAAACGAATTCAAACATGTTAAAAAATATTTTTCAATAACTTCTCTGAATTTTATAACGACACTGTGAGTGATGCCACTTAGATTTTCAAATATAGGCTTTGTAGGCCGCCTTCTTGACATTTTCAGAGTTATTTATTAAATATAAATGTAGCGTATATGCCACTAGTAAATTTTCCTGTTAATTTACCTAAAATCTTTAATATTTTCAAGAATCATTTTTTTTTATTTCCACTCGGATGGTTTTAGCAATAACTTGTGTATTAAATTATTATATTATACACCCGATTCTTTTTGCACTCACATAAAACTGGTCGATGAGTTCCAATCAACGATTCTTAATTTGTATTTAAAAATAGTCAATTTTACCATTACAAATGAATTATTTCCACGATATATTTAACAGCGCATATCAAATAACGTAGTCATTTAATAAGTACCGCTAGACAATAAAAACAAGTCCGCTTACTCTCATTTTTTGGGTGACAATTCATTACTCATATAGTATTTTTATACTTGAGTCACATAAAGCTTACAATCCTTTTGTTGTGCATCTACGATATATTCAAATGTTTATTGGATATATGATTTGACTGTTAAAATTATACCTTAATCAACCGAGATTACTGGATTTTTAAGCCGTGCCAAAGTAAAAAATCAGTGTAAAAAACAATCGATTATTGTTTTTTACTGTTTCAAAACTGTGTAGAAAGAGAATTGAGTGTACTAAACAGGGGTGGCGTACCACTTGCTCTAATAACAAGCATTTATTTTTTCCAGACGCATAAAGATAATATTGAATTTGAAAAATAGCCAAACTTTTTAATTTATAACAAATCCCGGTGGCATTATAATAATTATGTCCAACCCCTGACTGTGTTGTCTTTTATTTTCTTATGTATTATATGTTAGATACTCAGTAATATTTTTGAAAGTAATTTGAAATGATGTTGTTTTTCAACTACATTAAACCGGTTGAATATTGCAACTTGAACTCTATAGAATTGCTCGGCTAAGGTTTATTCCGCTCATAATAAGGCTTATTGCGCTCACTCTACTGCATGTCAAGTAAGTTCTTGAGATGTCGCCTCTGGGACACTATAATAACTTTGAAGGTCGCTTCACTTTGTTAACGTCGCTGGTGGCGGAGGGAAAACAAGCATTATTAAATTACGTCTTTAAAAGTCTTTATTCTAATTTACGGTGCAAATAACATTATTATGGCTATCTTATTATCCCATAATGCAATATTCCACCATGTCAAACCGGGATGAAAGTGGTTTGAAACTGGTGGTTCCCGAGCCACGTGCGACTATGAAAACAAAGTCATTCACACCTCAAAATATAATTTATTTAGCGAGTAAAATTTCTATACTTATTCGAATTATTCAATACCCCAGTTTCGTTTTTTTAATCGATTATATGTTCACCTAATCAAAAATCATTACTACTTTCTACAAATAAATAAGACTTTAAGTATCTATGCTTTAATCATCACATATATAATTATTTTTATTTAAATCCCGTGGTTTGTCCACTAGGCAGACACAAATCACTTAATAATTTACTAAATTATGTAAAAATAAAGCCCATAGTTTGATTAGTTTTGTCGACAGCTATTTCCTTGCGATACCGTCATCAATATTAGCCATGGACAAAGTTAATCAGTCTAAAATTACAATTCAATATAACACAATTATTTAAGTTTTTAAATAACGGTCCCTAAATATTAATTAAATTAACAAAATTCGTATGCAATAGTACGAGTACACATTTTCATTAGATATAATTATACTTTTATCTCTCTCAATGTATAGTAGCATAGTTTTTTCTTCAAATAACAGTTGATCGCATCAAGCAAAATGCGGAGTAGTATTATATAAAATACTATGGGTAGTTTCAGTCGCACGCATACCGGAAGTCCATTTTTAATGAAACTCATTTTATAGAACTCGATCATCTGATCTTCAGTTTTACTACCACGTCTTGACTTTGATTTTTCTTCATTCTACACATGATAAAAATAAGTCACAGTTGCGTTGTTCGTCGTCAACCGAATTGTAAGTTTTCTTCCGACAAGTCTGCTAGAGTTTTCCGATCTCTGCGGCCGCCGGACGTCGAAGTTCGACTTGGAAAACAACAAGTTCGTCTGGCTGTCGACTGATAACAAAATTACTATTCATGGCTTACCACCTAATCAAGTTTGCAGCCACTCGTCTCCCGCAAGGAATTTACCCGCTGTAACACTTCCAATGAAGCCGCAGATCAGTATTAGAAAATTACATTCTTCAAGAAAGTAATTAATTTTCTCTTCTTACTTACATTCGTATAATATATCAAAACAACACCATTTTTTCATCAAATATATCTCCACAGTGTGAAAAATTCTTGAAAAATTCTCACAACGATTAGTAGCTGTCAATAAACTTGTAGAGGACCTATTTTTGTATCATTGATATTAAAAAAATCGAATGTAATTGCGGTATTTAATCTATTCACGACCCAAGACACCAAGGCTCGTGTGCTTACCAATAGGCTACTAGAACGATGATACTCTTAAATATTGGTTGTTCTGTGTTGGGACGGTTTTTAAGATTTGGTTTCTGCAAAGTGTATTTAGTTATTAGTAATTATCATTACCAGCCAAATCATCATATTCATCATCATCAATCCACCACTGGAAGAAAGTTTTATTATATAATAGGGCTGGCAATCTACGCTCAATCTTTGGAACCCATAGTTTAAGAAGGAGTTTTGTTCATTGTAAAAAACAAACAATGAGAAACTAAAAAATCAATTCGATAAGAGATGCATACTTGCCAGCGAGAGCCACGCTATGACTACCTCTGTTGTATAATGCTTGTTCTATTCTCTAATTAAAAGCTCTATTTTCATTAATAAAATCACAAATTTCTGACTTGATGTCTCAAAACTATATACTGTTTGCACCACCAGCAAATTGTCTCTAAAAAAATGTCACATGTATTTTTTTAAAATGCTTAAATCTGTTGTCTGTCGAAGAAATAATAACTACATGGAGAACATTTTCTAAATAATATATAAAAAATGAGTTTTACGTTTTAAGCGCGCACGTCGGTTTTTTTATAAAGGTCTCCGATACAATTGGACTACTCTGAATTTCAATGAAAATCACAAAACTATGTAACCAAGTATAAAACCAGAAATACACGCGTGAAAATATTTTTTTTAATATCAGGCAATTTCAAAATAAAATATATGTGTGCGAATTTTCTTCCGAGAGGGTGACTATGGTAATGATTCCTTCACCATTGGATCTGCATTTGGTTTTAAAATCATGGTGTAAATCAGTGCTCTGCAACCGCTGTGGCGCTGCACAGTAAGGTGTTGCGAGAAGATGCTGGGTGTTCCGTGGCGCATTTCTCCAATATCAGAAAGGCGACATTTCTTCCTTTTTTCCCTTGTAGTGTGCAGCGAAATTTTGGGAAAAACGTCAAATGTGCCGTGAGCGAAAAAAGGTTACGGAGCGCTGGTGTACATAATTATTTATGTATCTTTATTCACTTCAATTAAATAATTCTTCGAATTTTTGTTTTTAGAATTCAAGTAATTCATATTTTATTCGGTTCAGTTCAGAGTGAAATTCAAATTAAGTAATATTTGTCAGATAAATACAGAAACAACCCTCATTATATTACCTTTAGACAAAACAAACGACTCTTCTTTTTGTATTACACATCCGGGGTGTACAAATACAAGCGACCCTCAAATTTACTCCCATACAAAAGTAGATTTTGTGGTCCAGTCTCTTTCCTAGTACTATCTCATTAAAATGCCATTACATGCCGTGAAAATCACCTAACATGTGAAGTCTTCCAACTTAGGATAAAGTTATACAATTACTTACTGTCCTTTATAAATATATATCATTTTATTATTCACGTACTTTAAAAATCTAACTTATTTTTATATTTATTATTCACAAAAATTGGTTGTCACCCAATCGCCCAATCGGCTTTAAATCTATTCTTAAAAAAAATCAAAAATCATTTTGCAATAGTGGTATTTGTATTTGCTTAAACCTGACATCAATGCGGTTGCGTTTGCCAACATACCAACAAAATTACACCGAATATACGTACATAATATTAACTCTACATAACTTTATAAACTCCTCATTCAACTGGACATATCGTTAATTTTAGTAGAAGGCATCAGCTTCTACCAAAGTTTTTCAGAGATATTTTGTAATCAGTAATACAAGATTGCTTTGGTAAGTAATGTAAATAATTATAATTTAGTGAAATCACACTGTAAAGTGCTATTTTATGTGTTCTTCTATCACAGGTACTCTTCCCTGACGGTAAACAGTAGCGATATTCAGGCGTATTATTGGTCAACTGTTTTACTTTCAAATTTTAACATTATCACTGACGATTAAGAAAAGACTAAACGTAGTACATATTTTACTAAAATATTTTTTTAATAACAGGATGAACAAAACTCATTTAAATAAAGCTTGAGTTTGGATCTACCTCAGCCAATAACGGGTGATAATGTTAATATAGATATCGCAAACTTTTCAGGTTGTCTGCAATACTTACAAAAAGCAATCAAAACGTTAAAACTTCTCTGCGAGATAACTTACAATTTTTAATTGAACCAACCCAGAAATCTTGCAGTGTGTAAATTAGAAATTGTGGGAAGAATTCCATGCGGTCATTAATTTTTTCAAATTGTTTGCTCGGAACGACGTCAGCGGGTAGGCTAGGCGTACACAGCCTCCTATTCTGCGGGGTCCTTTAAGGTTTTGTATAATTACTATGACAAACACTTATATTTGAATAACCTTTTTATTATCTACCCCATAAAAGACTTTCCACCCTGCGGAACGCAAACTGACTTTAAAAACAATGTAACCACGGGCGTAATTTGTATCCAACATTTTTTAATTAAAACAACCCTAGCTTCAAATACAAAAAGGAAAAAAATGGACATATTACAAAAAATACTTTTTTCGATTTACATCTCATTATTCCCATCAAAGTTGATTGCTGTGGAATACAATAGCATACACTTAACATATGAAATTCAATTCTTTAAGTATTATATTTTTAAATTAGTATCAATTGATTCGTTACTATCAAAGAATCAAACTAATATTCATGGAGCTCTCAACAAACGGCATTTGTTTTTTTTTTAAATCAATTATTATTTTTTAGAAATACCTTTAAACCAAATAAATCATTATATTTAGTCTCCCGATGGCCAATTGGTAAACAAACGCGCTCACTTATCGGAGGTTGTGACTTTGAATCCTACAGCTGCATAAGAGTTTTTGAAATTAAAGATATAGGACTGAATTAACAATAGTGTTTGTCTGACAACTAAACATAGAGATTTATAATTTACGCTTTTAGAGCAGATTTAAAAAAAAAACAGAAGGTAAAATCAACATTTCGACAATGTAGTGCATTTTTATTACAGTATGAAACATTAAGAGATATCTACGATGATATATATAAATTATTAAATCTATATTCTAGGTACATAAAAATGTGTGATTTTCAATCCGTTTATGGCAAAATGATCCACAGACATAACAACAAAGTTACGCAAACGAACTTTGTATAAATACGAGTATAATGTAAATGTATATCTATCCATTTTTAAACGATGATTAAAATAACAGTGTTATATTCATATTAAAATATATATGATTTGAATATTTATATCTTATCAGGATCAAATCAATCATAGAGGAAATGGGAATCCCAAAAGGCAACCCACGCATCCGGTCAACTAGTTATCATCGAGATCCAAATCTAATGCCTTCTGAAAATAAGAACGAAAGCTTTTTTTGAAACATGAGTGAAATGATTATAATGATGAAGACTAATGTCTTCGATTATATGTACATATTCGTTTTATTTAGGATATAATCAAACTAAACTAATCTTTACAAATAAATAATTTTAACCTTGTTTTATAATAAAAGTATAAAATACTTGATTTATGAAAGTATTTTTTTTTTACTTCAACATCTATATATATATAACAATATAATAAATTGCTACACACTTTAAAAAGCTTTTTCAAATGTTGAAAATGGATTCTCTTGAAATACCATCGGTTGATAATATAAATTATATAAAAAATGCTTTAAAACAATTGCAACATGCCGCCAAGTGATTTTATTACATTATATTATATATTCTGCGAGCCGATTTCTTAAATTTCAAAAAAAAAAAATCGTCTGGTAGATAATTTTTAGTGGTTGACGTAAATTGATTTTAAGCTTCAGCCTCCTTTCTCTACGGATGATGGTATATCTTCACATTCATTAAACGGAAGTATACCTTGTAATAACGAACGTAAAGTTTAATTTCAAGCGCTAGTTATATCCCAAGAGTAACTTTCTCGAATCTTAGCTGCAATGACAGGATAGCTAATATGGCCCTATTATTGTCAAGCCTTGACATTCTTGCTCATCAGAAAATGCCCTAATTTTTTCGAAGTTGGAAATTAATTATCATTCTTCCTATAAACTAAGCCACACAGATAATCGGTCGAATAATTGTCAAATTGGATTGAAACTTGAAAACGTTTGATATTTGTGAACTTCCTAGATAATCGTGTTTCAACAATCAAAATTCTTTCTTAAATAGTCCTTGACTGTATTCTTAACAATAGAGTAACTAAATTGTTCATATGGATCATTCTATATTATTAATAAGTGTTTACTGGAGTATTAACTTTATCGAAAACAAAGAATACAAAAAGTTATATACTAATTTTCTTCTACAATAATCTTTTTTTCCCCAAATATTTTAGAAAAACTTTACCTTCTAATTTATTTAATTTAAATAATTTAGAATTAATCAATTTCCATCAAGCACCAGCAGTGAAAAACACAGAAAAAACATAAGGAATGAAACGAATTCTCTATTGTCAATATCATCAAATCAAATTCCGTATTTTTTATTAATGGCAACATTAAAAAATATTGGCAAATTAATATTTAAAATATATATGGAATTTTGTTGTAATATTACTGATTAAAGAGAATTTTTTCATCTTCTGCAAATTATGTGTCGCATGGTATACGAGGTATTATTTTATCATGAGCGATACATTAAGAAAGGGAGAACAACATAAAATATTGGTTTTAACGTTATAGTTTTCTAAACGTGATTTGGTCTATATACTTCATATTGGAAGAGGCCATTAGCTTCCTTTATTGAGTTCGTGTATATAATAACCATAATACACAAAAAATAAAATCTGGAATTATTAATAATAATTTACAAGAAAATTTACAAATTTCAAACAGTTTCAAGTTTTAAGCAAATAATTTACTTATCGTTCTGTCTTTACAATCTGTACTGACGGTCTGTCAATCACGATAAGAGTGAACATACAATCTTATAAACATTAATTATAACGAATTTATACTCCGGCAGATTCTTGGAGTTGTTTTTATCAAAAAATTCAACGATTAATTATAGCGTAATATTAACCTCATCTGTATACGCCATACATGATGTTACTTGAAGAGTTCAGCGTACAATACAAGTATTTAAATTCAGTGGTGTGCGCTTTACATTAATTTTCTTTTGGTTAATTGCGGTTATTTATTAAATTATACTTTGTATTAACTATAAGAATATTTATCATGTATTATGATATTGAAATAGCAAATAAGCTTTAATACAAAGTACCAATAATGAGCTTTAAGGAGTATTTCATTTTTTTAACAAAAATACAATAAAAGATATATAGAAGGCAGGTAGTAAAAAAGCTTTTACTTATAACGATATATAAACGTGTGAAATTGATTAATATTACAGAAAATACTGAGTTTAAGTGCTGTGTATGTATTTAAAGTAAAACAAAAGAATTTTCTCAGTTATATCATTTTAATACTTATATTTAAAGATTTGCATACGAGCCTCGCATCCGGGAAATGCGGGTTCGATATTTGCATGCTGGACTTAAAACAATTTAGAAATGCATAAATGGGTGCTTATTGGGTTGAGTATTTTTTTGACAACTAATTCTCGTGAAAAATAATCGATCAAGACATGTCTTCACATTGCGGAGTTTTGTATACTCCAATTTCGGAACGGAAATCTTCACACTGTATAAATCCATATGCCCCACTTTGAATGAATATGATAAATGTATACACGTTTATAATAAAATGGTTGTCTTTATTCTAGTGAGCTAATATTGATAACGTATAATGATGCCATTAATATTGTATTAACTTTTTAATGCCCTCGTATAGCTCAAGCCTTGTTGAAAAAATAAACATCCGGTAAATAATCGAATACATTAAAGAACAATAGTACTACATTACGCAATGTTATATTTTCTATCTGAAATGCAGATTTATTTAAAATTTATTTTCTTCAATAAACTTGAGTACAAACTACAGCGCCCTATGTGTTTTCCTTGTCTGTAGGACATCTATGTGCTCTACTGGGATTTAATATGTCAACACGAGGTCTGTTGTTGACATAGGACGCATCACAGTTTTGAACAAGAGGTTAACATATTTATTTACACGATAACACAAACTGCCAGAAGAGTCGTATGTCATATTCAATTGGAGATAACTCTTATGTCAGCTGTATGCTGTACATGAAGCATGACTCTGAACGACATTTCATAATTACCATAAAACAGTTTTCCCGGAAATTTTCTTTCCTGGAGAAATAAAACAACACGATAACACCCGTTCTTTATTTGGGTCGCATTAACCAAGTAATTTATTGCGTTTTAATTGTATTTTCCATGTATTGCAAACTAATTTCCATCATTTAAGCCAACCAGAATTATGAAAACATATACATATGGAATCTTTATCACTGTTCTTATTTAAATAAATTAATTCATAGAATTTCTTCCCTGAATAATCAATTTTTATGACTTCCCAAGTTACTATCACCAAATTCAGAAATTTACATTATACATTCAATAAATATGATAGTGTATAATCAATAAACGGGTTGATTGTTTGCATTTTTAACAAATGCTGCCAATTGTATCAACTTTAAATCGAACTCGATAGTGGAGTTATATAAAAAATAGTACAATGAATATAATGAATGAATTTGTTCCCATTATTAAAATGAACAAAAACTATTTTACGAATTTTATTGAAATAATTTATAATACGGTATATTTAAATCGGTTCACTTCGGTATTAATTTCAAGTAGGAAATTATTTGGTTACTGGCTTGATTATTTATTATTTTAGTCTTATATAAATATGTGTTAAAACGTTATAAACATGATCTTCAAAATATGAAGATAAGCTTGTTACATTTTTTTAATCGAGAAGTAATTGTTACTTAATTGCTAAATTCATTGGGCACCTAGTGATGCATCATGATTTTTTTTAAATTTCATGCAAATATAAGATTCAAACCCATACTAACTGATATCAAAGTGCGCACTAACCACTCGGCTATATTCTTTATAAACTAAAAATATATTTCATAACTTCAATTAATTATTAATGTATTGATTGATAAGTCGTTTGAATTAAGTCATTTCATGCGGAAACCGTGTATATAATATCAATTTACAATATAATTTTGCATTTATTTGCATCAATAAAAGCTGTTTTAAAATTGTGTCAAATAAACGTATAGAACTGCCCCTATTTTAAATTTTCCATGGAAACTGCCGCTGAAACTTATTGTTTTCAATTTCAAAGAGGAAGCTCAACATTGATAAACATTTTGTTTGTGGCGCAAAACTTAAATATCTGTTGAAGTAACTCTATTAACTTCGTGCAGTGACGTGCTTTGAAATATTCATCAGTGGTATGAAAATGTTATATGTATCTGGCACATGTAACTTGAGCTATGTCAATTTTCACAAGCCGCAACTACTCGAATGAAGATTCATCAGAAATATATCTTCCCCGCTCTTTGTGACGATAATAACTCACTTCTACAAGTATGTCTACATCGGCACCGTCATAAGTTTCAAATTCTTCAGGACAAATATTTCGCAAATTAATCATAATATATATAGTACGTTTCATTTTCGCCGAATAAAATTTTAAATCAATGGATGCTCATTGGAAAATTGGTAAAGATAACGATATGTCATCGAAGTCACGTATTAAGTACTTTAGTATAGGATGAAAATGCACTTTAAATTTATCTACACATCCATTGTATATTATCTAAAATTCCGTATACTACATATCTTTAGTTTGCCATACTTTTTCCTAGAATTTTTTTTAATAATTCTTAAAATCCTGACCACAATAAAACCATTCTATATAAAACTTTTTTTGTATGGTTATTGAGTTATATTTACTATAAATTAACCATTGTTGGTTTTATTTGTCGAAAAATATATTTATACATATTATATCATATGATTGATTAAGCTAAAATGGAAATAAAAAATTATCTTTGCGTCCAAAATTCAATTATATGTGCGTGATTATAGAGGGAAAAGGTAATTTTGTATTTTCTCTACTGGACGAAGGATTTTTTTGCGGTAAATTAAATAATTTCATATCAATTTACGGTGTAAAAACTAGACATTTTAAAAGTAGAAAATAATTTAAAGGATTCTTAAATATTCCATAACTAATAATTAGCCCGGTATAGTAGAGGTTAATGTGCGCGCTTAACATGCTGGATTTTTAAATATCCAAAAATGCTGGAGTGAATGTCCATTGAGTTTAGCAATTCTCGAGAAAAATAATCTGCAAAGACACGTCTTCACATTACGGAGATCAATATACTCGGTTTCCAGAGCAAACAACTTTGCACTGTGTAGATGCTTGAGCTCCAATTTTGGAGCAAACATAGTTTTAAAATATAAAGGGGGAAATTATTTTTTTAATTCTTCACTGCATAAAATATCTTATTCAGTAAACCGAATAACTCATATCAATTTACTATACTACAATAATTCAAATGCAATTTAATACTAAAATATTCACAGAAATCATTCAGTACATTTTTTCAAATAAATGTTAACAATTAAACATTTTACTTTTGTAAGCCACTGTTTAAAAAGTTACAGTGAAACAGAAATCTTCTTCTGTGAACAATAGATACTTACCGTATGAAAATAATAAACCCAGATCCTAGTCATCATATAACACTTGTTGTAGAATAGATACATGTATAACTACTTATGTTTCATACAACTTTCAAAGCTCGGCTCGTTAATTGTATTGTTTGAGTAGATTATTTCAAGGATATCGTCTCATAAAAGCTTCGCACGCTTGCGTTCGGGGAGCTTTTTCATATTTTGGGGCTTAATCAAATTACATATTATAATAATACAACACACATATTATTCGTTTTTATCACGTGTGAATTCGTGTTTAGTCAATCATCATCGTTGTGTTTGTCCTTTTTTGTACCATATTTGTTATTGGTTAATGACCATCGTTTTTTTTTTATATACATTGTATTTATATAATACAATGCTCGCTCTGAAATTAGATCACATGAATTTCAAAAATGTAAAAAAAAACTATTGCGACTCGCTTTCTACGAGAAATAATTTTCTAGGTTTTAAAACATTTGCGAAATTTTATGATGAGTGAGAACGGCTCTTCGAAAAAACTCTAGACATTAACAGGGCTTAGTAAAATAAAATAGGAATCACTAAAATCTACTAGAAAGTGCACCTACTAAAATTTTGGAAAGCTGCTTCTGGAACACTTTTAAGAACACTTCGTTTTTGTTACGCCATGATATTTGTATACCCTATTAGATTTCAAAGTGGATCGTATGAACGTATCACAGTATGAAGATATCCAATTTGAAAGTAAAGTATATAGATCTCCGCAATGTGAAGACGTCTTGACAGATTTCACGAGAATTGTTCAAATATTAGAATTCAAATAAATCTTTATAACAAGGAAGACTACAAAAATCCAATAGCATTTTTTATCACATTCATTCACTTTGACATATCCGTTTCCTACTTGGAATGCATGGCTACCACTCGCGCATCCAGGATTTCTCGTCATCCACTCATCAAATTGCATCGAGTCAGAGTCAGAGTCATTCTAATACCCTTTCTACTACGCCAAGCATCCTGCGGATAGAAACGATCTACTAAAAACTAGGAAGCTAGAATTAGATTTTTGAAGCTCCATTTATGCATAATCTAGAATACATGCACATATAATATATTATAAATTAAAAAATCGCAAACTCATTTTTTTTGTTATCAAGATGCACCGCTATTCAAAAGCTTTTTTATACTATTACAATATCTATATAGTTGGGGATAGAAATACAATTTTTCCAAGTCACTGGTTCACTGATATATTTCTTGCAGAACTAGGTAACCCAAAACGACATCAGAGTTCGCTCACAATGCCGAATAAAAAAACCACCAAACGACCGAGAACTATCTTAATCGACAGTGGCGTACGTTCATATATTTGTTCACGTATTTAAATGTTTTTGAATGAATTTCAAATAACGTCAGATTGATGTGAATTTTACACAATATGCCTCTGCTAAACTTTGAGCGTATTGAAGGTTTTGTTCAAAATTGAATATATTGTTATTCTAATTGCCTTATTAATATGGTAAGTACTCGTTTAATAAGCTAAAATTACATTAATAATAGTGACAATTGTAATTTGTATTATATTTTTAAGAGATTCGAATAAGTAATTTTATATAAAAAATGGTCGTAACTTTGATTTTATTTAAGTAATAATATGAAAACTTCATATCTGAAAACAATTGACATGTGACTAAACATCGGAGAACAAATAAAACTCACACCATAGTATGATGTTAATATCCTGGATAGATTTCGTAGAGAGAATTTATTATATTGCATTTATTAAAATATTTTCAGATAATTTTAAATTTAAACTGTATGAAATTGAAACTACGTACTATTAAACACATATTATAGTATTACGTATGAAATAATTTTAGCGAATTACATTATAAATATGTTTTTAATTTTTATAAATTCAAATCTATTTTAAACAACTAATAGGGAACTCATCGACTAGACAAATAAACGGCTAAACTCTGCAAGAATTTTTTTGTCGCTTAGTATATTTTTCAATTGATAATGTTTCTTGTAAAAATATGTTATTACTTAAAATTAATACGTTTCCGTTAAATATGAACAATCAATAGAGTAATTGAGTTTGTCTGACTTTAAAAATATGATGATTTACATATATAAGTTTAGTTAAGGCAAAAAAAATATTTTATTTATTTAATTGTGTATGCACTGCCCCAACGTTTTATATCAAAGTGACTACATAACCTACAAATAGTATATTGCTTATCGCACTTTTTCGCGTAAGCACAAATTGAAATGTCTGTCACTGCGACAAGCTGTAGAGTCAGTATCTTCCACATAGAACTGTTCTCGGGGGAGCAGTGAAAACAGGAATGGAGCAGAACCGAAACATAATATCCTTGAGTCAGAATAAATCACCGCCGACGACTCAGCATGAAAAGACGACAGCGGTGGAATAATGAAATTCGCTATTACTCTTGCACGACATCCTGAATTTTCACTTAGAAGTTATTAGCCATTTCTTAAAGTATTTTTAATGTGATCATTTTTTAAACTCAAATCTTTCCTTGATTTATTTATACTATATAAATATTTGAATACACTTTGCAATAAAATATCTGTTAATTTAGTTACGTCTTTACAACATTACAGTGTAATCATAATGAATAAAGATTGATCAACTGTGTGATAGTGAAGAATAGAAAATACCCTTTTTCTGTAACAACGATCCAAGTCTTAGAAACCGTCGAAACCAAAAAAACTCATAAAATAAGTACTCTTATATTTTCATTTTTAACTGTAAAGGTGTGTTTCTAATTTTATATAAATTATAGTATATCGATAATATTATAAGTAATAATTGAAATAATTCAAAAAACATATTTTCTACTAGATTTCATAATAATTACACGAAGACTCACACTTTCAGTTTTCCAAAATTAAAGATATTTTTAGATATTTATTGAAAAAATAACGTTATAAAATATGATATTGATATTGATATCCATATGTAATTAATATGCGAAAATAATAGTGCTTCGGAAAACTTAATTGTTAAATAAATAATATTAAAAATAGACAGGTACGTACATTTTATATTACAACTGCTAGCACTCGAGAAGCCCCTATGCCTTAAGCGCAATCGTTTATATATGTTTTAGATCTTATCCTTCTTGAATATTTATAATTTTGTCCACAATTTTGTGGTTTCTCGTTTTTTAGGTTTCACGCTATCTCAATATTTGTTACTTTAATCTGGCAATTTGTAGTGAGGCAATTTGGAGGCCCCTTCGATTATGAAAACCCAGGCGCGCGCCTGGTACGCCTATAGGTAAATCCACCACAGCATTTATATAGCTTATTTGGGAAAGTAAGGATGTATGATTTGTGTATTTTTATAATCAGATGTTTATTTTGATAAAAAATCGTTTGTAAATTATTTTACAAAAATGTTAAGTTAAGCTTAAAAAATTGTCTCCCCAGTAGCTGAGAGGTTATCATACGTGATTTGGAACCGAATATAACGGGTTTGACTCTCACAACTCCTGGATTTGTGGAATCCAAATATGCAGAACTAGATACCCATTGGATACACCAATACACAATCGGATGAATACAAATTCTCGTAAAAATAACTCTTAAAAATGTGGAGATCCATAAACTCCATTGCTGAAGTAGCCATTTGCACTCAGTTGAGATCCATTTGCTTCACTTTTGGAGCGATTTTTCAGCTTACAATTAGTTTATCTCAGGCACTATCAGTCGCTGGTATTGATGGCTAACTTTATATGTATAACATCAATAAACTACCAAGCTATATATTTATATTATAGTATATTATATTTAAGTAATTTTTAAATCATGCAAAAGTTACTACATGTTTAATTTCGTTTGCGGTTACTTACTTCACGGCACTTTTGGCAGTATTGTATTTCTTTTAAAACACCATTTATAAGACCCACCTGATGGAGATTTGCAACGAGGAAACGAGTTGATATGACTACGTGATGGATTCAGAGATTAAGGAGCGGAAAAGATATTTAAAAGGAAAAAAAAACTTTGTCCGCTTTGATATATCGTCCCATAACCTTTGAGTTGTCACGTGGCGTTGAAAAGAAAAACGTTTTTTGTTTTACCGCGAAAACATCTTATAAATTGTATACACTACTCCGCACGCATCGAGAGAATAAAAGAGATGTATCTAACTTTATAACGTTAAATAATCAGCTTATTACTGTTAATCAAACCAAAAGGAAATATTACTACTGGCGAATCCTGATACCAAAGACTTGATTCGGAATTAACTGGAGTGCAACAAAATAAATCGCTTGATAAAAGTTCATTTTTTAAGAAAATAAATTGGTGAAGTGTCTTATCCTGTCCTAGGAACATTTATTTGCAGTGGATACTACGTTGTGGAAGAAGAATCATACTTAGAACATTATGTTAATATTGATTATAAATAGATTGTGATTAAATGATAACAAAAAAACGTACTTTGATTTTTATACGCCAGATATATGACACACTGAGACATAGTATAAGTAGCTTTGTTTTATACAATATATATTTTACTTTTTGATACGTCAAATTACACAAATTTGAAATACAAAATATTTTTTCTCAGGTGACAATTTTTTATATTATGGCGGGTGTAGTAAAAGCTTTATGGTGTATCAGTAAAAATTCTTTGACTAAACTAAATTTCGTTTTTGAAAATTATTTGTTCAATATTATCGACTGAAGGATGTCTGATGAAAATTAATTTTAAGCTCAAAACTATTAATGTTGACATGCAAAAAATTTGCAAAATTATAGTATTATATTTATATCAAACGTTTTACACATTCCTGCGTCATGAATGCATACAAAGGTCCACAGCTGTAATTCATTATCAAGTAAGCAAAAAGTTGAAAATTTTATGAATAAACTAATTTGATCATTTATCCACTGAAATGTTTGATACACAATTATTTAAATACATGTAATTACATTTAGAAGCATAGTTCCGCACCACGTCAATAGCTTAAATCTGATGCCATTCTGTTTTAATAGAGCGAAGCTAAATTTAGCGCCTTTGGGTTCCACACCGGGTCAAACGATTTAAAATTGTTTTTTTTTTCACAAATGAACTTGAATTTAATGAAAACTATATATTTTTTGTTGATTACCTGACGCATAACTCTTACCATAATATGGTAATTTAATAATATATAATATAACATCCTTTGTTGAAACTTAACCGCTTTATTTAAGTAAGGTATATTATTTATTTTTAAATTTCGTAAAAACATTTTAGGAATTATTTTATTTTATAATTTCAAGGATTTTCTTAATGAGTTAAATAATTTCGTAAAAAAGGTTCTTACTAAAAAAAACCGTAGCAGAGAAAGTTAAACATAAATCTTCATAATTCATTCATTAATCGACGAAGGTGCAAAATCTACCCGCAGATATGAATACATCGGATTTATCAAGGGAAGAATTAATCACTAAATTATTCAGTAGGGTCAGTAATCCATTCGATGGAAATATACGAGAGTGTCTTTTCCATCACTAAATTAGCATTAATCTACATTTGATTATTAATAGCTCAAGATCCCACATAACACTCGTATCAAATAGTCCGTTTGAGGGTCAGTAACAATTTGCAACCAGTATGCATTAATATTGTCCAAATTTATAACATGCTAATACTACTCGTTATGGGTAGATACGGGAGTCCAAGATTCAAATATAGAGGCTGAAAAAATTATGCATGGCATTTTATAATAAATTCTGTATAAGACAAAGATAAAATATTTTATATTTAAATAAAATTTTAACTCTATGGATTAACAAATCGCATCTTTTCTTTCTGTATTTTAAATACATTGTTGTTAATAATATATTATTACTATAGATACTCCCGGTTACCGAGAGGTAGACACGCATGCTTTGAAGCCAAAGGTTACGAGTTTCATTATTACAGCTACCGGGATTTTTAAGCTCTCAAACAGGATAGCTAATGCGTTGAGAAATTGGCTGGCAACTAGCTGTCTTGAAAAAATATCAGACAAGACATATTTTCACATTACGTATATGACACCATTTCTGTAGTGGAAATTTGCACACCGTGTAGATTTGTAGATCTATATGCTCCACTTTTGGAGCGGACGTAATAAATGAAATATATGTTTAGCAAATACTCCACATATTCAAATAATCTATGGTAAAATATATGAATAAAACAATGATTTTGAACTATAATTGAAAATAAAAAATATACTAATTAATATTCGCAACGTGTTTTCCTCAATTTCCCGATATTATGCTACAGTATAAAGTATGCGAGCAATATTTTTCAGCAGAAACGTTTATTTTTATATCGTTACCAGCTTTGTTATGATTTAAACAAAATCAAAATATCGAAAAAAATAAGGAAAATTTGACATTTAATAACATCATTTTTTTATCAATTGTTATTCTACGCCGTAGGTCGGAAATTCATAGAGCAATACTGGTTAAAAAAATCAATATTTAATTTGATTCACTAAAAATACTTAATAAATAAACATATTTTAGTAAAGAGATGAGAACATATTAAATTTATTATACTGTTTATTGCTTATATTTTCTCCAACTAATGTCTCTATATAAGACTAAGTCACGTGGCCCGCAATATTGTGACGCATCCAAGACTGTGAGAATATAAGTCTGACATATGTATATCTTATTAAATTGAAGTTATACAATACAAAAAAAATGTATCAAAAATATGTGTATATACATAGAAAACCAATACCGTTAATAGCATGTTAGCAAAAATATTTTTGTGTTTCCAGTTTTGCATATAATTTCGATAACGCTACGAAACCTTCTCGTAAATTTCAATAAGCAGAATACGCATCAAATAAATCTGCTAAGGAATATTCTTCCATGATAATGTATCAATATAAAATGTGTTTATTTGCCATATTACAAAATATACACTATTTTATATTTTAATAATTTGAGCCAATTTTCTTAATTTATCAATGAGTAGTTTGGAAAAATGTTTTTTTGTATTATATATTATCATAGTCTAGCTAAAATTATTATTAAATATTATAATAATCAAACAATGACGTTGTAATAATATGTTGAAGATTTTTCTGGTTACCAGTTAAAGATTATGACATTATTTTTGATCGTCCAATTTTATATCGTAAGGAATATTATTTGATCCGAATTTAATTTAATATATTCTCAATATATTACATAGAATATAATGCATACCGGATACTAAATTTAATAGAATAATACAGAACATAAGTAACAAGAGTATAATTACCATTAATATTTCATTTTAGTGCGAAATCCCATTTATAGAAAAAAATCTATTGATGTTCGATAAATTTTAATAGTTAAATATAAAGTTATCATAAACCTCATAAAAGTTAAATAGGGATGTTGGATTTTATGTATTTGTGGCAATTTACTGAAGCAGGGTAGTAACTGTTGCTGTAAAAAGGCCGGAAACGAACCTTCGGTAATGCTATGTGATGCAACATTAGACAGGCACACATTGCCGAATGGATCTCACCCGTACATGGAACGCGAAGGAAATTGCTTTTAAAAAATGTGCAACAGACTCGAAACGCTTGCCAACCGAGCCGTGTAATCCGCTTCGCATATATAACTTGGGTATGATATTATTCCATTCGGTACAAAATGTCATCTCGGATGATGAAATATGACAATTTGAGTATTCCAAATTTGAACAAGTACGAATACCAACCGGATAATTTCAAAATTCGATTAATTCGACATCTATCAAACTTAATCTCAGTGAGTAATGGAAAAAGCTTAGTATATACTTCAGTTTGTCGAGCTTTCATAATAAATATAAGATTTTTCCCTTAAATGCTATCATATATATTTTAGTATAATTCAAATCGTTTGTAAATTATTGTCTTGTATATTTACGATTTTACAAAATCAGTCCTAGTCTACGTATATATCAGTTCAATTCACAAGGTTTATGTAAATTCGACCCCAATATACTAATATTTATTTTATTTGTCATATTATTAGTATTTAATTAAGAATATTATCATATTAATCCGTTTAATACTAAGAAATTGTAATGAATACTAAACAATATCATACAAAAGTTACTAGATTTCAAAATAAGTGACAGCAAAAATTATGCTGTTTATGTGTGTGCAAATAAAAAAACTATTTTCGAACAAAAAAGTTACGTCACGCTGATTCTAAAAAATATGACAAGTTATTTTTTACACTTATATTTATTCTAGCAACAAATACGTCCACTTTGGTTAGTTATTCAGTCTTATGTATTTATAGAAATAAAAAAATTGTATGAGAGGTTTTTGAATTCCTCATTTTTGGTAATATAACTAAAAGAGAGAGTATTAATACAGTGATACATAATACAATAACATAAAAATATGAATGCAAAAATTATATAAATGACGAGTAAGTTTCGGATTCTTTTATGTAGCGTTTGAAATTTTATAAAAAAATAAGCATTGAAATATTTTATTGTTCTGATTAATATTTTATATCTGTAATACGAGATACATGTTTATAAAATTTTAATTAAATAAGAAAGAATATCATACTATTATTATTAAGAAATATATTGCATTTTAGAGTGAAATTTAATAAACATGTAGCTTTTACAATAATCACGAAAATGCTAAATACCACGACGAAGTGTTTTTCTTCATACAATGCAATGGTTTAATTTAATACCAATACCCTATATTAAAAAAAACTATTTCCAAAAAAATTTTGGGGAATCAAAATTTCTCGACATAAATATTCATTATTATTTTTAATATTATCTTATTTGTGATGGCAAAATGTACAATACGCACTGTTTTAATCTGACATAGTAATACATTTAAAATGTTTTTCCTGTGTTCAATCATAACAACATAATTTTTATTGCTTATTTAAATAACATTTATATTTATTACCAATTATAATTGCCAAATAATTCATTACCAATATATTAATGTCAGATGGTGAACTTTCTTATCAGTAAAAACATAATAGTCACTTGTCACTTTATCTTGTCAAAAAAAAATAGGTCGAGATATTTTTGTAGAGTCTAATAATACGTATTGCGTTTCTAAATCTATTTATGAATTATATATTATTTTAAGGCGTCATTCATGATAATTTAATCGTCATCATCAATTTGGGTCGGTTCATTCAGTTCCTCCATCTGATTCTCTTAATCGGATGCGATGAATTTTTCCAAGCTTCATTAGTTTTTTGTTTTTTTACGCCATGTTTTCTTCAAAAGTGGAGGATCTACAGAGTTCGAAGATATCCACTCCTATTGTGGAGTATATAGATCTCCGCAATTTGAAGATATATTGACAAATTATTATTCACGAGAATTGCCTGTCAGGCAAATACTCAACAGAACATGCATCCAGTCCTGCGTCTTCGGATTTTTTTTTAATTCGACAGGTGTGAGAATCAAACATACATTCCCTAGATGACTATGTGCATACGCTAACCTCTACACTACTAGGGAGACTTGTGATTTTTTATCCACCAACTAAGCCAAGCGTATGATATTCATCATTTCATCATCATCTATTTCTTTACCCATTGGATTTATGGATTTTCCGGATACTTTGGAGACATTTTCGTGTTATACACCATTATATGCCACGTAATACTATGAATTTCTAGCCGCCAACAACGTTTTCATCATAACAATATATTACTTTTTTATATTTTATTTTCGCTTGAAATATATTGTAGTATATTTGACTTAATATCTATAGTAAATTATATGACTATGGTGAGACCCCCACACCATTTGGCATCTGAAGAGAAACTCAGAGATTAAGATACAGATTAAAAAGTTTCAAATGTTATCAAAATGTGTAAAGCAATTTTGGAATTGGCTATACCACTTACAATAGATGCATTGAAATAGCTTTGCCTCTATTATTGGAATTCATGCCATTCAAATAATTTCACGACGCATATATGTATTCTTCTGAATTCCAAGAAGTTGATATTATGTGTAAGGGAAAATACTAAACCTGTAGTTAAAAGAAAAAGTGTGTTTTTTTTTATAAAATGGTCTTAAAAACCATGTTATTAAATTTAAAATTCTTGTAATACTTTATATAAAACATTCATTGAATTGGAAAGCATAAAATTCCATTACTTTTAGTAAACTATATTGGTGCATAAAGTTAATAAATTTTTAATGAAACTTTGTGAATTGTGACTAAGAAGTTACCATTATAAGTGACATATTTTTATTGTATCAAGACGTCTTAAGTTAAAAGAATGATAAAAAGTTGTATCCGATTTCTTAAATAAAATCCAACAAAATCCAGGTGAAGTTGATATCGTTGGGTGGAATAATTTTCGTACAATACTATAGTTGAGAAAAAGAAATATGAACGAATTCATATAAAATTTTAAACAATTTTAAAGTAATTTTAAAACATATTTTTTTATTACGTCTACAATAATTTTTTTTTTCGATTTAAATATAATTGATAATGACAAAATATTACTAAATCAATAACAGCATGTATTCGGTGGAGCCACGGAATGCATGCGTGACTTTGGAGGAAGAACGAATACTGTTGTACGACAGGAATTCTAAGAGGGATTGCGTGGTATCCATATGCTCCACTTAGGAAACGGATATGAAAAAAGTGTAAAAAAAATAAAACGGAATATTTTTTTTTATGAAAAAATATAAAATGTGTCTTAATTTATTGTCTTCAATTATTATTACATTAAATTATTGTTAAAGTACATGTATTAATATTATACTTCAAATTCGACTGATTATCAGTTAATTTGTTTTTACCATGCCTTTTCCGAAAGTGGAGTAAAAAGATTTTTGCAATTTGAACACATATTTTAACAGATTATTATTCACGAGAATTGGTTATCAGACAGTTTCACAACCCAATGAGCACCCTGTCCTGCATTTACATTTTTTTAATCAAACCCGTATTCCCGGATGCGAGACGCACGCGTTAGTATCTAAGCTATCAGGGAGACTATAATACTAGTTAGGTAATAACTAATATCTAATTAATGTTATTTTTTTTTATATATACCATGTTCGCTCCTAAAGTGGAGCATATGGAATCCACACAGTGTGACGAAATCCACTCCGAAAGTGGAGTATATGGATCTCCGCAACGTGAAGACGGTTTTGACAGATTATTTTTTACGAGAATCGTTTGTCAGACAATTACTCAACCCAATGGGCATCCACAGTCCTGCATCTTCAGATTTTTTTTAAATCCGACCAGATGGGGGGAATCGAACCCACAGTCCCCGGATTGCTAGGCGCGCATGCTACCAACTACGCTAACCGGGGAGACTCTAATATTAAAAATAATTACTATCGCTCTCTTACGAAAATCAGAGCTATTTGAACATGAAGTAAACATTCTTCGGAGCGTGAATACTTTGATTATTTTTGAGGCGCTTTTACAGAAGAAAACTTCTATAAAGAGCATTTTCCACTCGACCAACTTGATATGAATATAAAAATATATATCACGATGTATTAATATTGCCCGAATTTTATCTTTACTACATTCCAAAAATAACTGATACACGTTCTCAATTTGAAAATTTGAAAGAAAAATAATTTCGGAATAATAATATAAATTTGAAAATGAATGACTTCATTATATGCATAGAATAAATTTATGAAAATGTATTTAGTTTCCACACATTTATTTAGATGTGCTAAAAATAAAACTGTACACTTAATTCCATTTTTAGCATTGCATAAATTATCATTCATACACATTAATATTAAAAGCGTCATGAATAAACAAATTTTCTTTTTGTATTTTTTATTCTTTTATCATTATATTTCGCAGTTTCATACAGTATTTTTACTATACCTACACTATTAAATGTCAACCCAATCTATGATTTAATTTAGTTCGAAAATTATCTATGTAATTACTTTATTATGTCCACATTAGTGTTGATATTTTTTTATCTGATAATTAACCTCTTTATCATCAAACACGTGTATACTACAGATTGGTGTATATGAAGATGATTCCCTCAATAAAATCTATATTTAATTTTAAATAGTTAATAAAAATGACATAAACTAACATTGTACTCGACATTTCTAAAATATTTATACGTTAAAGATTTTAAAACTCAACACGATGGCTGATCAGAGTTTCAAACATTTAATGAAATTCAAAAAATAGTTTCTTTTTTCGTTATTTGATATTTCTGATTATTTTTTATTGACTGTATATTTATGTTTGTGTCAGTGCTATACTAAAATACTGGAAGCAAACAAAATAAACGAGATAATAAATTTTACTCCAACAATGGGTCAAACCCATAACACTTTGACCAAAACGCAAAAAGAATTGGAAAAAATGATAAGACGAGAGACGATTCAAAGGCGGCAAAAGTGGCAACACATTCCGCTTGAAGGCGGCAATGTTTTCCCGCGAGACGCTCCCGCCCAGTGATTTCCCAGAGGACCGCGTGGAAAAACTTGCGCGGCAAAAGTCAGCGCCCGAGGCGGGCCCTCATTTATGATTATCTTATGACAGGGTTGGCACATTTTGAAAATTTCATATATTTTGCAATGTTTTTCCGGTGGCCGAGAGAAACTATTTCACTTCACCAGGAGCTAAAAATTTAAAAAAAATCCAGCAATTGATTGAAGTATTAAAGTTAAGCAATCGGCTTATAACCATTTTTTTATAATGCAAGGGTTCAAAGAATCTATCTTTGAATCAACTATCGGTTATTGTCACACTATTGAGACCCATATATTCCACTTTTAAAGTAGATCTGATGTAAGAAAAAACTAAGATATAAAAATCTAAATATCAGAACCCGTTATTAAACATTTATCATACTACCATAGATAGTTATCAATAGATTTTTCTGAATATTTTTCAATTAAATCTTACAATATAGTTGAAGTAATAAGTTTTATTTTTAACATTTGTAGCATCCAGTTGTATCTCGCGAGATGCTAGCACATCTCTAGTAAACCAATAATCATTTTTTCTAAACTGTTTTGAAAATTGTTTCTCTTCAATTCATTTCTCTTTAGCTGACAATATTTTCGAGTACAAGTTTTTATTTCTCAATCCAATGATTTGAACACTTATAGATAATAATAATTTCACTATTTACTGATACATATATTAAGCGGTATATAATTTAATTGATGAAATTATTGAAGCAAACATATACACAAAAAGGGACCGTATTGTAAAAAAACTATGTTTTAAATTAAGTATTAATATATGAATCTATTTGACAACCCTACATATTGTCCTTTCATATCCTTCAAAAGTGGTTTTCTATGAAAATTGGATTGTAAGAATAGGCACGATTTTCTCAGAGGCGCAATAAGATAATAATTATATCGCATATCGACAGTCGAGGGTGGGCTTACATTATTTTCCCGATCAAAATATAAGTTGCGAGTGTTATTTAGTAACGCTTTCACAAACAATCTCACACACTGTATATGGGTCAGTGATAGTTTTTTTATATTTGATACTGAAATTATATTTCGATAAAACGATCACGTCTGTACACATATTAAATAAAATAAACAAAATATGGCAAACATAGAAGAAAGATAAACGAATAGTCCAACGATTTTTGCAGAATATTATATAACGCCGGTACAAAGTATGTCTATATGCTTTAGTATTCTAACCATCATGTAAGTCACAACTTTTTACCATTTAATTCATAGCAAACGGGAAGGACAATTTCTCCATTCTAAGTACACCTGACCTTACGATATTAATTTGTTGTAAAGGTTTTCACGTAAAGATATCAAAAATCACGTAAATCGAGTAATACAACTCTTTTTTTACTTCAAAAATTTTATTCAAGAGCTAACAACTTTAGATAATTGAGGAGAATCGGTGTTTTTAGCTCGCGTGTGTGCTCTGTGATCTGTGCGTATACTACAGCTTAATATATCGCATAACTGTACACTTTCGTAGGTCACGGAACTCGAGAACTATCTGCATATTTCCGCCACAAAACAGGAGCTTTAAGCTTCTCGTACAAATGTAGGCTTCCCACACACCATGTGACGCCGCAACTATGGTAGATAATCGAAAAATCTTCACTATTGCAAAATATCAATTAAGTTAATACTTGTATATATAATTTGCATTCCTAAACGCGTTACTATATATATTATCTTAAAAAGACGTCTTATTAATTCGAATATAAATATTAGTTTTGTAGCTAATTTAATTAACAGATGAAACTGATAGATATAAAATGATATTAGATAAATGCAATTGTAACGTTGGAACCGGTTTATTGAAGCATTATGAATATTTTATAAGAGTTTCAATCTGGCTTACACTTTTTTTGATCCAAACGAATTAAATTGAATTTAATGTGAAGCTAAGAATGGCAAAAATGAGATAATAAAATGCGAAGAATGAGAGAAATTCATTTTTTTTTTTTTTGGAAGCAAACATGAAAGAAATAGTAGGTGGTATTTTTGCACTGAAATTAGAAACAACACATAGGACATAGGAAGATCGGAATTCTAGTAGGATGCTTAGATACGTCTTGGGTTTTCAACAATGATGATGGTGATAATAAAATATATTTATTATAATATATTAATATAAGTCTATGTGGAGATGTTTTGGAACTCTCATATATTAAATTGAAATTGTACAGAAATATATAAAAACATGTTTTATATTTATATTAACATAGCTTAAACGTATTTTATCTAGCATTTATTATTGCATGTAAGTCGTTTTTTTATTTGTTAAACAAGTATGAGTTGATAGGATAACGTTCTTGACATGTAACGTTTATGAATAAATGCATTCATCGTTGAAATATCTATGTTCAAAAATAACATTATGTGAAATAAAATGACACTAGAATTTACAGTCAGGTATTTACAGAAGCATACGTAAGAATAAGCCATGTCCGTATAAATCTTGACATGTATTTTATGAAAGAGAAAATCAAAGGCAAATAATCGTTCTAAACCTTGCTTGTGCCACATATATAGAAAGATGTTTATATGCATGACTTCATTTTATTATAACACACATAGGTAGTTATTTGTAAAGCATATTTTTAGACAGAAAGGCAGGCAAAAGGAGCTTGGGTATACAATACAACATGGTTCACGAGTCATTTAACGAACACGAATAAATAATGGCAACGATGTTTTATTTAACCCTGATTTTATTACCGGAGGCAATACAATGAATTATTCCGACTATGAGATAAATAAGTATTTATAACAAACGTATACTAATGAACGATTATTATTTATTCAGTAAATATATCGTCTATGGCGTGGAGAGTAAGGTTGTATCTGCTATTTTTATACACATGCTCATTCAAAAGTAGGTTACATAGTAATTGGACACGCAAATATATAACATATCACTCTTTTTAAATTAACTTGGAATAATGTTACGAGCATTATTTATTTGCTACAATTGGATGTCGTTAAGCAGAAAGAGTCTATGGTGTCGTTTTCGATATCAATTTGATGGCATGATAAAAATGATTTGATGAAACTTATTAAACTGTCAAAGACTGAATTATGTTTTCATTTGAAGTATGCGAAGTTTAACATTAATTATTCTAATCAACAAATTAAAGATTGATCCAGAATAATAATGAATCATGTATTGCGAACTTCATTGTTAGAGAGAACAAGTATTTTTTAATATATTATAGTATCCCCTAACTTCACCCCAATATCCTATCTACGAGTCAAAAACATGGACACCTTTAAAGAGGAACATATTGACTTGTTGAAGGTGGATGACCAATAGCCGCGTGTGTGTATCACGTTAGTCTAAAATCTTAAATCATTGAGAGAGTTAATAATATTATCTAAGCTACGTGTTCATTCTTCAACTCCTCGCTATTCTTGTTATGACCGAGTTAGTTTACAATTTAACTACAAACAAACAACAGTGACACTCAATAGACAAACGCATTGTAATAGACAATGGGGAATTGGATTTTTACTTTTCGAATTTTATCGTAAATACGAATGTTTTTCAAATTAAAAAATTCAAATTCTATTTTGTTTATTGATCGTTACCGAAACAAATGCAACACACTTTTTTGTGACAGGTAAAAACACAATTTTTCAGTCAATGGATGGTGGATTTTTGAAATTAATTCGATTTATTAGTGTTCATTAAAAACAATTGCATTGGTACACATTCATTTAAATGCCAGGATTCAATGTTACCAAATAAAAAAAATATTTAATGATGTTATCGAATTCCAAAATGATAATTCAACAAAAAATAAATAAAAAATAGCAATATGTGAAAATGGGATGCGTTTTATGAGTATCAAATATTAAATAATATACTATATTTTTGGTGATAGACAAGAAAAATTATTTACGATAGTCACGTTACACATTTATTTAAAAAAATAAAACGTGTTATCTTAGGCCAGTTATTTTTTTTAGTCTTCTTGAATCACACGATACACCATAGTAAATAATCTTAAAAGTTCATATGATTATTTAAATGTCACTGGAAAAATGTGAGGACTGACACTTTACCGGGTCATTTTACAAATACATAACTCTTTCTTTTTTATGCTCTTTGATTATTCACGATGAAGCGACAGTATTAATACCTAAACTAAATGTACTGATTTTTTCCTAAGCGCAAATTTTTAAAATACGGTAAAAAATACATAGTAAATATTTTATTCATTGGATTTAAAAAAAAAAAAAAATGAAAAAACCACAAACTTTTAGCGCCGGGAAATGAAAATATTAAACAAATATTCTTCGATATATTCACTGCAAAAAATATAAAATTTCATATTATTTTTAAGAAGTTGAAATAAACACTTAAAAGTGGCATAAAATAATATTTTTTTTATATTATTTACACTATCTGAAAGGAAAGTTGGAAAGGACTGAGCCAGATGCAGTGAGTCTAATGCACTCTCAGATGCGACGTATTAATACATTAAATTACTTTATTACACCTCCAGATTAAACTCGGATTCCTTTGCGTTGATAAAGCATATGATTGTTCAACCTACATCATAATTTTCCTGATTGAAATCATTAAAATTTGTCTGACGTCCAATCCTATTTCCATACAAACGTTATGTCGTCATTGACCTGTGAAATTTATGGACTAGATAATAGAACCTTCCAGTATTAATCATAAACTTTCTCCTGGCATATAGTTTTAGCAAACTTTATTATTTTATCAATCCTTCCACTCAATTCATCTTGGCTTTCCCATGTTAACAAATTGTGTTTTTGTAGTTTTTTATAGTAAATTTTTCATATTTCGTGAATATCTTCAAAAAATGTATGGGACGGGAGAAATAGGTGACTTCAATCAGCTATTAGACCTATGATGCCATTGTATCTGGTTGCTATTACACCGAATTTAATGAGAGCTTAATGATATTGTTATATCTTATATTTTCGGATTTAAAAAAAATCTAGTAGATGCGGATTACCGTTAGCGGGCTTAATTATAAACCCGCTAACTTCTCAGCTACCGAAGAGTCATTGATTTCTTGATGAAGTGGTTTATTCACGTAATTATTCGATCGTAAAATGATTCTGTCAAAATACAGCACATCACCAGATATTAATGAGCATATGCTTTAGATATTTGATTTGATAAACAAAGATTTTATAAAATATGACAAACATACGTTTTCCTGTAATATGGTCAGCCTTATTATATTCTTAACCCAAGTCTTGCGTGCCTAATAATAACTCTAGGCATACTCTTTTCGGGTAAGGTAATTCGCTTTTTGGTTCATTCCTCGGGGACACACCTGATTAGGATCAGATAGGTAAAACAATTAGTAAATAATGAAGAATGTTTATGTCCGGATTGAAGCGGGTTGAGCACAATATAACTCAATAATAATAATTGCAAACACGTGCGACAATTATATTATGAATGCAACCGAGAAGAAAGAACGTCTCTACTCTGCGCCACCATTCATTGTTGCGACTTCTGTTATCTTTGTGAACGGTGAATGCAACAGACACCCGGACTAGCTAAATTGTATTTAAGCCACTCTACACGGTAACAATTATACTCGGATAGGATTTATATATTCACTCGTATTTTACTTATTTAATGCATAGTGACTTCGTAGTTTTTATAAAACAAATCCTTTTGATAATTATTGGTAGCAAAAGTAATTAACAGCAACAATGTAAATCTTTTAAAATTAACGCACAGGTACAAGTAATTTAATCCTGGTTTTATTTTATAAATAAGTTTAATCACGTTTACTAGAAATTTTGGCGCAGATTGTAAATCATTATTCTAAACTACGATTTTTGTAGCTTGATTCTACAATTGCAAACAAATCAAACTTTTAATTACGTTTTTGTATGAAATACGATCTCTTAAAACTTTGCGTACTGCTTAAAATCAGTATAACAAATAATTTCTGATACAACTCGAAACAATAGAGATCTCTAAACATTTAGCCATGGAAATGTTATTTTTGTAAATCTGTACATATATGTAATCCACAACATTAGGAAAATTTTGAAAGCACGCATGGAATACAAATTTAATAGATTGAAACCATAAATAGATTTTGAAAACGATGGTTTGTCTCCGTTCTTCTATGGTATCGTATTTGCTTATATAGAATATTGCAGGAGAATTGTACATCTTCCAAAATCATTCTTATGTGTTATCTTAAATGAAGCTTCATATGTAGAAGACATGATAATCCATCGAACCGGTTGACAACTGCAGCTTGATTTTTATAATAACTGAGTTGTCTTTTATTTGTCAAATTGACGCTAAGAATTTTTCAGTATCGAGAATTTGTCGGAAAAAATTAAGAGATTGGTCAGAATAAGAAATCAATAATATTTTTTCGTAAGCCCAAATCATATAATATTAAATCAATGACAGCGAGTTTGCTAAAATTCATCGCTGAAGTTATAATATCAAAAAAATGATTCCAAAAATATTTTTGAAAAAGTAAAAAAATATTCTCAATAAAAAAAATTGTGATCAATATTTCTTTGAAGAAGAAATTAAATTATTGAATATAATGTAATATTTTACAACAGACACAATCATCTGAATTATCAAAAAAATATATTATATTTGTATTTCCAGTAAAATTCTCCTCCGCATAAAATTATTTGTTACCCGTAAAAGAGTGCCCGAAGTTAACGGTTCATCACGTAAAATGTACCGTACAAAGGGACAATATGAAGTTAGGCCAAGTAGATCCGGACGAGTTCTCTCATGTGGAAGAAACCCGGTAAAACAGTAACACAGGGGAAAACTGTAATAAATGAAATTTTCAAATTTCAAAAAAATACATTTGATATTTACTGATTTAATAATAGAAAATATCTTTTGCTGTTATTTATTTAATCTCAAGAATTACCGTGAAATATTTATTAAATACACGTAAGTATTCTGAATATGAAATTTAATAATGAATACTTAATCTTCATCGTTACGGTAGTCTAGTTGATAAAAGCATGTTTGTGAATTTCTCTAGTTCAATTATGATTTTTTATATTCACTCCGAAAGTTTCATGAGAATCTATTATCAGCTAATTAATCAGCCCATTAGGCATTCAGCTTTGCATTTCCAATTTTTTTTTAAATCCAGGTTCTGTGGGAAACAAACCCGCAATTTTTAATTGTGATTCGCGCGCGCCGATCTCTCGACTATCAGGGAGACATTCCATAGCAAGTGCCATACCGAATATTATTATTGTATAAAAATACAGGACATAATTTAATCTCTAATGAGTTGACTGAATTAAAAATATTTGTGAAAATTACTCCACTACGTTAGGTTTTTATATTATAGAAATCCAATGTTTTGCGTTTGAATTTGACTAACCTTAGTTTAGTTAGACTAGCATTAGTTAAAAAAAAACCTTCTTTCGGTTGAAATTTATCCGATGTCGATTTGACACTGCATAATAAATTTAATTATTCAGCGTTTATTTAGTCATAATTTGTTAAAATTGAAAAATCACTTTACATAAACCTTGAATTTATGTAATAAATATGTATTTATATTCAGTATAATGCAATACATTCATCAAGTAACATGACATTTACGATTAAATGTGTTATAATAAGTCAAATATGTTTTTTATTTTTTCAGACTGGGCATATTACCAATGGAATAGAACATTGTGGTCTATAATATCAGAGAATCGATTTACAAAAGGACAATGATCGTACAGGATGAAGCTGTTAGTTCAAAGAACCGAAAAGCCTTTTCGCCCCTCTTGACAAAATATAGTTCTTGCGGCAAAATTCATTTGGATAAACTGAGCTAATGAAACGGGTCATCGAAAGGTTTATTTAGATGATAAGAAAGTTTTCCGTAAATTTCACTTCAAACATTATAGTATGTTAACTTTTAAATCAATCAAGTAGTGTCAAAAAGACGGTGTCTATTTTTACACTATTAATTTATTTTCTATATCCTATTTTTGCTCCATTTGTTTTAGAGAAACTTAAAAAATAAATCTACTAAAACGATGCAATGTTTTTATATCTTACTATAGCACTTCAACGTCAAATGACCTATTACTGTCAGTTAGGGGATGGAAAAATAAGATAATCAAATATCTTGGGATAACAAACATTTCATCTGGAAGTAATTTGAATTTAAAATGGTGAGAAAATCACGTAAGCTCTCAATTTAAGAAACTCGGAAATACTGCATATACTATAATACAACAGAAAAATTACGTGTAGTTAACAATATCAACAATAAATGTATAGAATAAGTTAATGGAGACTTCTCGTCATTTTGGCAGTCGTTTCGTAAGATTGTTAGATTTACTTTAGGATGTAACAGATTCAAACCATAAAATAAGCATTAAAAAAATCAAATATACATTAAGTGCCCAATTATTTGAGCTTTTGGTTGATGACCAACGTTTTGTGAAAAATCAACTCCCATGATTATTCTCATTGCGAAATATTCCAAATATGAGGCGAATATGGTAAAAAAATATTTAAAAATCATGTTGCTTTTAAATTCGATTTTAATAATTGGTGAACTATTTTAAACTGTCCAATTGGTTAGTAAATAATTTTATCAGTATCGTCACTTTGATACTCATTCATTCTTTATTTTCTTTTTACACTTTTTTTTCAATTTCTCAATTGATATGAAAAGGGTATCCGGAAAGTTCACCGACAACAATTCATCGACTGGAAAGTTTTCCGTGCCACAAGTCGTCGCAAAAGATAGTAATATAGTTATAAAAAAATACTCACCAGTTCTGACGCACTCTTCTGTGATGCAAAAAGTTTTTTTTCTATCTGAAATGAAAAAAACGACAAATATTAAATTATTATAAATTTATCCTAATACATATTATAGTTATTATTAATATACAATATATTTGATATTTTAAAAAATCTACTGTTTAAAAAAATAATTATTATATTCTCAAATGTATTTAATTCATCTTAATAAAAAATAATTTGAGAAACCAACCAACCCATTTTTTATTCTTAAATTATTTTGGAAGCTTTATAGGAGAAAGCTTATGGTATACAAATTTTTAAGTCCCATGGCATCCCAATCTCATTCATATTATGAAAAACTTTATTGCTGATAATATTCAATGGAAAAATAGAATTTTTTTTTGTGACAAGTAGAAAAGTATTAAAATACCATATTTTGAGTCACACGCTTTATCCAGGTGACTAACATATTAAATTAAGAATAAATGTACTTTTATAATTATGTCAATCGTCATAATTATGCTTTGCTTACTTTTCTGGGTTATGAACGACTAAAACTCATAATACGATATATTCGTGCGACATTTTTCTTCCGGCGCCTCTTTTTTATATCATACCTGCACTGTCGACCATTGTTTGAGTAAGAAAAAAACACAGTGCCGTCAAATAAGTGAATAATTAAATATTAAAAAAATATTATCTGATGGTGTCAAATTTACAAACATAGTTGAGAGTTGTAAAGTTCTACTTGGATTATTATTTGGAAATTAAAGTTCATCTTTTAGCACTATAATATACAAACAACGCTTTGATATATTATACTGAATACTTTTAGACAAAATATAAATAATGACGATGCTATAGAAAAATATCTAAAATACTCTTTAATTTAAGGTTGTAAGGCGTGCTGTAATTTGTATTATTATTTTGTGAGTCTTTTTTTTGAATTCATAGAATTTAATAAACATCTATTCTTAAACCAAAATAATTAAAAACAGCTCTTTTATAGCAAAATACAAGAAGGTAATTAATAAAATGTAAAAATTTGTACAAACATTTCATCAAACAAGTAAAAATAAAATACAATTCTTGGTAATTTTATTTTATATATCAATAAATTCTCGAAAAATGGTAAGAAAATAACCTGCGTTTTTTGCGTAGGTAAATATTTTTCGTTATATAACATTTTCAACAGCTTGTTCTAATTAAAAGAGGAAGGTTGGGTAGTAAATTCTAGAATCATTACATAATATAACGTAAACAAAAAGCTGATATTCTACGAATTAAGCATGAAAGTTTTACTATCGAATTTTAAGCTTGCATAGAACTTTGTTGCAGACTAATTTACTAACTTAGAATCTTGTTAAAATGGTTTATTACAATAATAAACTAACATTTTTTTATGATTTATATAGATACGGAACGTAGTATATCGTCGCCGATATTACAGGAACACGTATATTGATTTTTTTGTTTGAGTCACTTTGTGAAGTATAGATTGTATACTTATCTTATATTATTGGCACATTTTTGCATTAATACATAATTTTTACATGCTATATGAACATATGTGCTAGCGCAAAAATGTAACAATAATACAAGATAATGCAAAAAACAAAATAATACTTTACAAAGTGACTTAAGCCAAAAAAACAAGGTACGTGTTCCTCTAATATTGGCGACGATATATGTTTTTAAAACTAAAAAAACGATCTGCTTAAAAAATATTAAGAAAAATCTGGCGGAAATTATAATTCATAATTTTAAACTTATGTAATTCAATTTATAATAACCATCTTTAAAATTTAAAACTAAATCTTAGCGAAAATCAAAGAGCTTTAAAAGATTAAATGAAGTAAATTGAGCAAACATCAAATCCGTTTCAAAACTTTTTCCTAGTCTCTGAAACATATAAATTTTTAAATCAACAGATTATATAACACAATAGGCAGCCAATCGTTGAACGTATCCTAGCACACATTGCCATCCCAATAACTATGGTGATAATATTTTTTTTTTTTTTTATACAATTCATTACAATATATAATCAAATTCATATTAAAATTGCGCATAAAAATTGCTTTGAAAGTAAGTTTAAATAAATTTAAAAACTGAAGAGTTTTGTGTTGTATTTATATGACACTAACGACGTCTCTAAAAAGAAGTGAGTCTTCAAATATCGTTAAAAAAGTTATTCAAATGAAAGCATGGCATATGCAACTGGCGTGAGTGTACTCGTTTGCTTTTTGTATTGTTAGCGTGTAGTCTCGTATTTTTATTTTCGGATACTAAAATATTATGATCCAGTTCGGTCGCGTTCTCCTCTTCAAATATTGAACAATATTTGCAACTCTTTTGAACCTGCATAAAAATATACTGCCAACATAAATAATTAAATTACATATTTTTGTAAAATTGGGCTAGATACACGTACCAGGGTATAATAAAGCAGAACAAATAATTTAATCCCACAATTTACAGATCAAAATTTAATAACATTTATTTATTATATTTTAAAGTATTCTTTTTCAATATCCGATTTTAAAATTTAGCTTATAGACAATACGTGACTTTTCCATGAATCCCTATCACCCACCACTCTTGCGTTTTCCCATGTAATATGCCTACAGTCCGTAGCGCCACCAAATACATTATTTAAGGCATCTACGACATGTGGCCGAGCTTATAACCGCTTCATCCTATCAGTGAGTGGCTGCATGGTCCGTTCTCTTATCTCCGAGTAGTGTATAAAATTTTTACAAATCTATAAATATTAACTCACGCGTAATGAAAACCGACAATTTAGTTACGAGAATATTAAATAACATGAATACAAAATACCATTAACTCTTTTTCTTTATAGTTTCAAGCTTTTAAAATAATATTCTATTATTAAGTAAATCTCTATTTTTTTTCTAATAACGAAAATTATTTTTCATATTAAGAACATGAAAATGATCTTTCACTCCATTTAGTCACCGAATCCATAGGTGTGTTAAATTTTTATAACGTAGCTATAATATCACAGGGTTCGCATTATTTTAACTGATAAATTCACAATAAAATATACGTCAGAACGAAAGAAGAAGACATATAAATAACCAATGGTACACATTCGCGCTTAGATAGAATATAATGTGCGCAAATGTCAGGAAGTACGGTTTCATGTCGCTCTCAATGCACGACTGACTTTATTCGCAAAGAGCTTCAGAAAGACGAATAATTTAGACATTTCTCATCTATTAGATTATACTATCTACCTACCACCCTGAAATATATTTTGGCTGAAAGCTTCTTTCAGGGAGTAAGTTTACAAAGGTAAAATTTAAATAAAAGCAGAGAAATTCAGGTTACTGACATTAATATAATAATTAATGCCATCTACTCAGTATATTTGATTAAAACGTTTCCAACTTTATATTCAAATTATTTTTAACAACCGTTTATTAGTACTACTCGGTATTTGGAACATATATATGTATATCCAACATGAATATGTATTTTCATATATTATTTTTTACCATCTGGTAGTCAGCCGATTGTTCGACGTCATTGTTCCATTAAAAATACATTTTAAGCGTGCAGATATCGATTATAGAAAGAAAAAAGAACGCTACCCAGGCAGAAAGAATACGGGAGGCACACAAAATATATGTTTAATAATTGTAATTATAATAGACACAGACTTGAAATTAAACTCATGGTGCCCATCCACCTACAGTCCGCCTGCAGTTTGGGGACTGTTAATATGAGACTGATGATTGGTATTGCGGCAGACCACACATGAGCATGACATTTAACAAGCCTATTATTCAGGCCGACAGTACACAACCGTCGACGTGGACTGACTAATGTGTAGTCTGCTTTGATTCTAATATCGTCATGAATTGATAGAACCCGGACTGCAGACGTACTTTAGGTGTGTGTGTACTATAAGACTGATGTTTGATTTACCTAAGCTTTTATGAAGTTAAATAAATATTTTAAAAAAAATAAATAAAGTTGATTTGATAAGAGTCATTTTTCCTGGTCGCAAATCAGACCATTTTTTTTTCAATCTTATAAGCTAAATTTTGATACTAGTTCTGCATTTGAAGCTTAAATCCTTTTGAAAGAACATGTATTAAGTGACCTATATTTCAATTATCGAAAAAAGCTATTTTAAGAAACTTAGTTAAATCCTTTTTCCTTTCTTCAGTCAATATGATTATCCAGCTACATAACTGTTCTGACAATACGCTGTTGCCAAGTAAATTATAAAAACACTTACTTAATTTATATTAAAATTTGTGGATAAGTATTTTTCGTATTTCTTATATTGTATATTACCTAGTAGAGAGAAATACCGAGCATATCAATATGATTTGTGATTAGTGTGTTTATAAAGAAAGAAGATGTCATAGTCATATATGTACGTCTGACAGGATTGCCAGCAATATATACTTGAAATAAACATATATTTCAAATGTAGCATATTATTGTGAGTATGTATGTTAATATTCACATATCGAAAAAAGTATTTTTCTTTAAAATTTATCATACATTTTGATGAAGAAGGCTCTACTAGAGACTGCCTGTGAGAGTATTTTATTTTAAATGAAAAATTGATAAAAAAAATGTTTATCAAGATGAACAGACACAAAACAACATAGAGAGAAGTTTATTATGGATATTGATCTGTATATTTTTCATGATAACATTATTCATTATCACTATCACACATATAGATAATTTCATAATCTATACTTGTATCTGCACATTATCACATACTTCTAATTCAATTTATTTCGCTTACCGTTTCCTTTCAAATTTATTTTTCAACACCCATCCTCGGCAAATCTACATTAATCTAGAAAATTTTATGTAACTGTCTGTGCATTGTTCCACTAAGAATTTCTTGTCTCTAAGAACTTAACTAGTAAGATCTCACAATAATAAATGTAAACGCGGATTTTAAAACAATTTACTTTAACGTATGAAATACAATTGATACATGTTCGCTGCGACATTTAAAAATAAACGTCTTCACAGATTATTTCTGACGAGAATTAGTTTTCAGACAACTTCATTTTCTCTTGGCTATTGGCTATATGCTTTTTGTACATGTCCTTATACAATAAATTAAAATATACTAAAATTATGATAGATACATTTACGCACATTTTATAGATAAAGATATCTCTTGCAAGCATTCATGATCATAAGTGAATGTCAAATATTACAACTGACCAAACCTTTTAGGACAATTTCGCATTTGTAGTCTCCTGTTTTTTTGCAATGCCGCTTAAGGATACGCATTATATTTAAGTGGTGATTTGTTTAAATTTTTTTTCCACAAAATCTGAATAGCTAGGTTGATATATAGTACGGAATATCGTGGGCTCAATTCGTGCATAAATATTTTTGAAATTTAATTTTAATGTGGAAAACTTGATGCTCAATGGTTAAAACGAATTTTCAACAAAAAAATCTTTGTTTCAAGCAGTTATTTGACAAAAAGAAAGTTAAAACATATAGGCAGTAAAATTTACTAAAATACATTCTGACATTTTATAAATCCATGTGTTCCAGATTTGGAAGAGATATTACAAAAAATATGCAAAGCATAATTTTTGTTTATGTAGTCACCGTGAATTTATTCGATATGATGGATGGACTTAAATGAACATTTTTATGGTAAACATATCAGACTTTGAAGTGAAATCTTTTTCTTATAACAGAGCAAAATTTAATGTAAATATTAAATTAAATCCATTGCTTTTATCTTTATAAACCAAATTACTTTTTATGAAAAAAAGTTCACCGTATAAATAAAATTAATAACTGACTAAAACTTTCCTTTGCAACTTTAAAATTGGAACTCAACTTTTGGCATCCAAGTTCTTAAAAAAATCTTACATTTAACCGCCAGGTACCCACTCTCACAACTAGTTAAGGAATTTTAAAGAATATTTTTTGATTAAAATATTTTCAAGCCGCGTATATTATGTAGTCAGAAGTTCAAAAATCTGCTGATTTTGACACTAAAATAGAGTGCAATTCTACTAAACATGCTTTTTTTATACCATGCTCGCTCCCAACGTGGAGCATATGGATTTACACAGTGTGAAGATACCAACCCCAAAAGAGAAGTATACGTATCTCCGCAATGTGAAGACGTTTTGGCAGATTATTTTCACGGGAATTGTTTTTCAGACAAATACTCGGCCCAATGGCCATCCAGTCCAGCATCTTTCGGATTTTAAAAATTGCTGGGCGTGCACGCTACCAACTACGCTACCGGGGAGCATACTCAAATGCAGTTAAATATAATGTTTTAAATATATCAATAATTCATTTATTTCGCATTAACTATTAACCATTTCAGGCAGCAACAAATCCACATTTACGTTAAAATATTAACACCACATGAATAGTCCCACAGAAGAAAAAAATTGTCTGATGTCGTAAAAGTTTTGTATTTTTGTTCATACTTATCATGGGAATTCACGATTAATATAAACAAAGAAGAACTATAAGAATTATGAATGGGATTAAAAAAGATAGTGTTCATATTGATATCAAAACTGTGACAGCTATTGACAAATCTAAGTAACGCGTATTTATAATTAAATAGATATTTTTATCTCTATAAAATGTAGTTCTACCAAATAAACAGTAATTCAAGTAATAAATAAAAATTTATCTAGAACTTTCTTTTATTGAAATCAACGTTTACTAAACATTAAATATATATTTGATAATACACGTGCATTTAATATTTATGGATTCCAGTAAATTAAAATAACATCATTTTATTTTTAAATTGTATACTAAAAACAAACCTTGCTCACTCCGAACGTGGAGCATAGCTGGCAAGACTTATATTGATATTTTTTTCACAAAAATTGATTACCAGCCAAATGCTCAAGCCATTGGGTATCCAGTTATGCATCATTGATTTTTTTAAATCCAGCTGCTGTGGCGATCGAATCCGTAATCTCCGGTTGTGAAGTACACGCCAACCTCTCGGCCACCTTTCTTGTATTAATAAATAGGAAGCTAACAACCGATGCTTTTTAAAACATACTACTAACACATCTATCTTTCGTGAAGAAGAGAAATTATTGTGATTGATTTACCTTTACTTGATTGCCATATTTTCTACCTCTTGTAATATGTACATTTCGACTGTGCCTCTGAGATTATTTTGAGCAATGTGCAATGTGAATGTATATGTATATAATAATAAAGTGCAGTTTTTTTTATTGTGTAGTCTGTTTTCTTTTTAGTTTAATCTTATTATAAAATCTTTTACAAAATGTGTACTACAATTGAATAAATTAAACGTATAAGTGTCGCTTTTTTGTAATTAGAACACTCGACATTCCAAACTGACATCTCGGGTCGATCTAGAGAAGAATTCAAAATGGTCGGGCGGGAGCAGACAAAAAGCGACCGGAAATTAACATTCCGCTTCTATTTATTGACATCATCATTTCCTCGGTAATGGGGAATAACAAACATGGCGGCCGACTGTAGCGCGGCCAATTTATCCCGCCCGCTTTTCCCGCCAAATGGGCGCGCTTCAAGACTCATTTGATATCCTGAACACACCGAGAAAATCGTAAAAAAGACATCCACGCGGTAAAATTGTTCAATTTGCCGACAGTTTAATCGCTTCTCGAACAATTCTGAATTGAATTTGTTACCCTGCAGCAGTGACTTTCAATATTATTTGTTAAACAATTTGTTTACATTTCGAAAATGGCTTCGTGATATATTAGAATTAAACGAATCGATGGGATATTGTAATTTATACGACTCCAATCTAATAAAACACCCTTTTTATCAGGAGTTGTCAAACAGTAGGAATTTAATACATTTAATAAATTTCTTTATCATTAATTTAGCATTTTATTTATTTCCAAAAATATCATTATAAAATAAAAAATTAAATTAGTATTATTTATTCTAGCAATATTTTATGCATATAAAAATGATGGAGTAAATTCCTGAAAAAAAATATTTTTATGTACATTTTTAATACATATATATTATTTTATAAATACAGTATCTTATACATATTTCACCTATGAAATAATGGCCTCATTATTAATAGTATACATGAAATATTTGATGAAATTTACGGCATTCAATGAATATATTTAGACCAAAGAAGACTATTGAAACCACGTTGCAACGTAGTATGGTTAGAGTATTTTGAGCCTTAAAAATAGTAAAATCTAATAGAAGAAGCGATAAATATATTCAGTAGAGTCAGTAAAATTTTTGACTCGAAAATGATCCGGCTTAAGACATAAAGTATGAAAATCGATAAATACTATCGTAAAATAATTGTAAAGTCACATTGTTTTATAAGCTTAAAAATAGCTATGGTTAGCTCAATCCATAGCAACTTCATTTAGATTTCATTTTTAAATGACAAATCCATCATCATTTAACACAATAATTTTTCTAGCTATTAAAATATATTTTTTAAATATACTATAATGGGTATAACATTACAATCATTGTTTTATGTATGAGTATAAAAATAATTCGACCAGTAATACATTTTTAGAATTGAAAAATAATATATAATAATTTAAATTAAATAATTTCTTTTTATTTAATACACAGTTGAGATTCACTGTAAAGTTTACTCGTGTTTTAATCGTTTATACGATGTAATTAGAAAATTCCATTTCTAGTGCTCCATTTTTGACTAAAGAATTTCAATTGCCACATAAACGTAAACCAAAATATAAACATTTTTTTATGAACACCGTTCCCAGCGGAATGTAACAAATATTTTTATGAGACACGTAACCAGTTTTATTTTAACCCCTAAACTGCTTTATTCTCTGGGACTTTTTTGCATTTTAACACTGACATTAAGTCTGTGTAATAATAAATACGATACTATTTATTTGACGTGGACTACGTGGTTGCTACATTTTATTTCTTTTTTGGCTTTGCTACTGCATATGCAAATATTATTACGCATTAAAAAACGGAAAAAAATCCAAATATTATTAAAACCAAACCACGTGTTATAAAAATAGTGGCCATTTTATGATCAATATAGCACTAGTACAGTATCAAAATCAATAAAAAATATTTTTCATTTATATTATACGGAAATTTGACAGATTCGGAAATATGTCTGTTAGTCGAGTCTTTGGATTAGTTGTACGCCACAAAATGGATGAAATCTGACGAGTACACATAACATATATAGATATGGATTCTCAATCAACGTTAATTCAAATTACACGGTTTTTTTATCATGACCACTCTAGACATATGGTGCATAATAATTTCCACAGTGGAAAACAATAGATTGACATTTTTATGAAATTGATTATCGAATGATTGTCCAATTTATTTCAAATAAGTTTTTGTGTAATACACACTACACGCGTATATTTTTTTTATAAAACAACGAAACTTACACCCACTATTTTTGGCGTTTGATAGTTCACAAGCCCATACACGTCTTCTTCTAATTATATGTGGTTTAGTGCAGAATTTTAATCTACCGAATAAATAAAAACATATTTTTTTTATATTCCAAACAACAAAAATATCCTGTCAGTAGACAGGCTATTAGGGAAGATAATGTTTATTTGCAACTAGATTACTTAGGTTATCAATATTTTCTTCCTAAGTGAAGTGATTTTTTATGGATACTATTTAAAATTCGTTCCTATTTCTTTTCGTTCGTTCTTCAAATGCCGTGCGAGAGTTTAAATGTATGCTGTTGCTTACGTTTTTAGAATAGGATTTGTATGACTCTTTTTCGGATTTTTTTTTTAATTCTCTCTTATATCTATATTTGCCATTAAACTTTTAAATTGATTAAAACTTTTTTATTATTTTACATGTCATGTTTTCAATAGTTTTAACCAACAATTTATAATGTTCTCAACATGTGAAATATCATTTAATTTATATTTTTATCTACAAAAATGACATTCTCATTTAGTAGATATAATAAAACACTTTCTCTAAATCGCTTGCGACATCTAATATACCCAAAGTACCCGTATTACCGCCACGGATTTACTCGTATAAGCCAATCCGGAATAACATTCGTCAGCGGCTAATATTTCTTTTGCTAATAATGAAAATAAATACGCTGAAAAAAAAACACAAAAGTGGTTGCAATTTATTTTGATTCATCGCAGTGGATATTTATATAAATTCAAAATCATCTGAAATTGCCTGAACAATCAGTGCATATCAGGAAATACAGGCTAGAGTTCATTAAGAAAAGACTCAATTTGATTTTTACTTTTAAAATGTCTTGTAGCAATATATTCCATGAATTTTCGTGCAAACTCTTGGTCACAAAAGGAGAGGATAATTTAATTATTAAAGTCTACAAGTAATGTACTATAACCGTAATAATTATCGTCTGGTAACACTGTAAACCCACTTCAGTTATATGAACTAAAAATTACTTACTGCCATTTAACTGGCGACATCAAATTTCGCAGTTTTTTCATTGTTAATTAAATTTTCATACTTTCCTGCGTCATATATATATAGAACTGACCTGAAAATGGTATATTTCAGGACATCTTTCTTAAATCAAGAACTAAATAATGTAAGTTTTTAAAATTTCTCGGAGATACCGCTTAAAAATATATATATTATGTATTTTTTGTATGCATGCTATGAATAAATGACAGGTCAATATATTCTGTGTGCTACTGATTTTCAACGAATGCATAAATAATTCTTATATTATTAGGATACACGTCCTGTGTGAACGCCTTATATTAAATCAGTTTGGTAGCCAAGCAACGATCGTGTACGACTCAGCGACGGAGACTGTGAATTTTAATCTTAAGCCCAGTACTTTCCAAACTTGTTCAAGCCATGGACCCCTCAAGTAGATAACAATTATCTGTTCCTCCTTAAATATAAATTATTATTGACGTCAAAAACACATAAAATTTCAAATAACTTTGAATGAACTACATTAAGCGAACAAAAAAAATCACTGCATGTAAGGAGCCGCGACCCACGACTACATTTTTTTAAATCAAGACTGTAGTATTGAATGCTCAATGGCCTTAATGATTGGCTGACGATCAAATCTCGCAAAAATAAACAAGATAAATCCACGGATTAATTAGTTTCGTCGGTGGATATTTCTGCTGTGAAATTACTGGTAATAAAATAGCGTCACATCATAAATATTTAACGACAGCATTGCTTCGTACCTAGAATAATAATTTAATAAATAAAACGTTATAGTCTTAATAAATACATACAAAATGTCGGAAAGAGTATCAAATATTTTTGTCGATTGTCGATAACTTCTTTGTTTTATCAATTTCAGTGGAATCAAATACTATGTAAATCGCTGACTTAACCAACTTTTGTACGTACTTCGACTTATCCTACAGAATTCTCAGATTTACGCTCGTTCCGGCAGAATATGAATTAGGTAAATAATTTCCTAACCTGGCAGAGGTAAACCAGTGCTGGAAATGTGGCTTAACCTACCATAACCCGAAATTAATTAAATTCACCGGAACACTCCTCCCATTCCGTGTCAACAGCGGGATAGTCACTAACACTGACATCGAAACGTGCCAAATCTTGTAAACATAACAACCAAGTGAGAACTTTATACAACACTTAACACTATACAAATTCTATAAACTTTGTTATTTATGTCCGAATTTTTTTTCACTAAAGGACTTTTAAATTTTTTTGATAGCTGTTACATGAATTCTTTTAGAATAAGAAAAGACAAGTGTTATTATTTAACCGTTAAACATTATAATTTTTTGAATAAATATACTTGTTGTTAAACGGCCTTGATTTAAAAGATTTGGCTACTGGTTCAAATCTCGTATCGAAACAAAGTACTTCTAATTTCATTGAATTCCAACCCAATATAAGAGTGCCTCAAAACACTTGCTAATCTCTCGGTCCCGCAAATTGTGAATTTGAACTAGCGATACAAACACAATAACTGAACATGTTCCTAACGTAGAACATACATAAGCACATCCACTGTATTTATAAATTATTTTAATGACAACCATTCCTCGTGAAAAATTATTTGTCACTATAAATTTTCCACTTGTGGAGATCTATGTATTCCATTGTGTTGTAGCAAAGAACGGAAGCTTTATAAAATTGATACATTTATTATTTACACACATCTTGTAGTTTATACGTAGTATATATATCTTATCTTGAAACTTTTACAAAATTTACACATATATTAAGAAAAGGTCGATCCATAATAATTGTAGTCAGTGATTTATTTATATTGCATAGTGTTGTTGAGTAAGTAACTTTTCCCTTCTAAATTAATTGATTACAAAATACATTTAGTTTTCCTGCAAAAATTGTGTAGGTTACATCTCAGTATATTATTTTCTTATAAGAAGAACTTTTATTTTTAATGTATTCAATGATCGAAAACATATTTTCACAATATGTTGTATTATTTACGTAAAGGAAAAGATCCAAAAATAATTAGGTACTCAAAAGATTTACAGTTTATACAAGACTGATACAGTAAACATTCGTAGGCGTTTACGGCGAATTAAGAAATTTCTTATTGCTAATACTGATATAACTTCGAATTATATATTGTAAGTGCATGTGCTTAATCGCTTTGAATTTCAAGTTATATATTGTTGCTCATATTGGAGCATTACTGTGTGGCTATCAATCAATCTTTGTAGGATAATCTAGCAATTTACACGATGTTTGGGTTTACATACTCCATTTTAATCCGTTTTATTAATACCTATGGTAAAATAATACTAATTCACGCAAGCTGTACATACTTTGGAGCAAAAATAAAACAAATAATATTGTGTTTTAAAGCCTATCATCAACAAGCATGTTTGCCGATAATATTAAAGGATATATTAATGATAAAAATTTCAACAAATAAAAGGAAAGAAACGAATCTCTGAAGTAAACACTGTGCATATAAGATAATATAAAACGAGAACGAACTGTGCAACGGTGGCGAATTATAACTGTTGGAAGCGAGTTAGCGTTTGATTGGATTCTGCGAGATTCGCGTAATTGAATCATTTGGTGTAACAGTCACGAGCCGCCGTTTGATTAACTCATAAACTTAAAGTTTATATAAATTGAGACTTCCAATAAAGTTAGCTTGTTCTTAAGCAAATATTACAATATGATGTATTTTATTTCATATGTAATATGATATTAAAATTAGCATGTATCAACTTTGTACTCTACTCCCTAAAATGTCGCGTCTTTCATTTTTGTCAATTTTGAGATATTCGATCAAAATATATTGAATATTATTAAAGACATTTTCCATCAATATTCATCTCAACATATAAGCAATAATATCAAAAAAGTGAACAATTTCGAAAAATATTTATTTTAATAATCATTGAAGAAATGATTCGACGATCTGGTATCTATCACAAGTTTAGTATACATATGTGTTTTTGTTAAATCACAATTAAAAAAAAATATTCTTTATTAAATTCGTGAAACTTGCCCTCTGAAGTTTTTTATATTTTTTTGTGGATCTTTATTCGATTGAGGTCATGTAAAATGCGAGAAATTTCTGTGAAAAAGGGAAGGAATCAATTTGTTTTCAGTTTTTTTTTTACGCGGTATGATTAATAAACTCTTTCGCAATTTGCTCCCCTACGCGATTCTGCTTTACACGATATCTTAATTTGATGTATATTACTACTAACCGTTAGTTGAAAAATTAATATTTATTGACTGGTGGTGATTGATGGAAATTGATTTTAAATTCTAAGCTATTTAAAACTGGTAAACTTCCATACGTGAGATCATTGTTAGCGACTCAGGTTTCGCCTTTCGGAATCTTCAGGCTACATTATATGTGGGCAGTGAGCGAATATATAACATACTACGCAGTATGTTATAGATCCAAATCTTACTTAAAAAAATACAAACGTTCTGAAAGTACTGGATGTAAGGCATCACTAATAACCAATAGTTTCTAGTGTTTTACTTGTATTTGCCCTTTTCTAAATATACCATATAAGTAGCCGAAACATGGCCTTCATTTTAAAAGTTATACGCAGTTATCATAACTATAGATATTTTTTAAAACAGTTTCTTATTGTAAATAATGCTCCATGTTTACTAAGCAGTATTAAATTACTAAAAACTTATCATACAGTATCTCTCACTTCAACGTTTGTTGAGTTAAGCATACTTAAAACTTACTTTTTGTTCTAGTATATTCGTTAATAGTGTGGACTTATAAATGTTTTACGTGGAACATCCTGACAATGCTGTCACCCCTCGTTTACATTATCACCAGGCAGTAAATAAAATCTTAAGATGTGTTCAGTTGTTTAGTCTTTATTGTTGCGAAATAGAGAGGCTTTTATTCTAAGGAATGGGGCTTAAGTACACGTTATTTAATCGAATGGATATTCAGCGCCAACATTATATAGCTAAATTTAAGTACTTTACGTACTCTTAATAAAATACGTAATGTGTATTATTCTTTATTCGTTCAGCTTTATATAATGCAAATAGCTATAACGTTGAGCTTTTTTTTACCACTTCTCTCAATAGTATGAAGATAACCACTTTAGAATTGAATTATATGAAATTTCTCATTACCAACATCTATTTTGGAATATTTTGTTTGATGAAAATTGACGATTTTACGATCTACGCTGGTCCTGTAAAACTGATAAGTATACTACATTTGTTATTAACTGGCTGTGAGTTTAATTAGTGCGTTTGGTTTAATGAAAACTACATCAATATTTTAAATATTACCGAATTTATTTTGAATATTAAATTATTATTTTAATCATTAAATCAAATTGTGTGTTTGAATTATGTTTGTAATTTAATATCCAAATAGGGTTGGAAAAAGACTTAGCAGTTCTGCAACAGCAAACATTATATTAAAAATTGTTCAATGTTTCTATGTATCAACGATGGAAAGAAAAAAGGACGTAATCCAAATTACAAAGAGCACAAAAACACCTATTAAATGGTTTTGGGTCAGAGTCAAAATATTTAATCGACACAACCTTGAAGTAAGTGAAACTTAAATTTGTTGTTTTATTTACCCAATTTTTAAGTTATTTAAGAAAAATCAAAAATCTCATATGGTCTTATCCCTTTTTTCTGATCGCACGCCTTGTTTCGAAATTTAATTTAGATAATAATTTGGCTCGTAAAGCTTGTATTCTTTTTACAAAACGTAAACAATATGATTATCGAAAAAAGTTATTTGAAAAAACTGAGGGTTAGATTCTTTTTTCCTTTCTACAGTCAATATGTACGAATAAATTCCACAGTGAGATTATTTATACATTTTTTCTTATCAGCTATTGATACAAAAGATAGTAAAATTGAGAAGATGTCAAGTATACAACAGTACAAACTTTTGGTATAAAACGCTGACATTATAATTCTGAAAGTCCAGATAGAAGTATTAGCAATAGAGAGAAATCTTTTCAGTTTTGTTGAAATTTATTTTAAACATTAAAATAAAAATCTATTTGCGTTTATTCTATCTATATGAGTTTAATAGGTAGAAAAAGTATGTGTACAGATCCATATGAGAAAATATGAATTCAGAAGTGGAACGTGGATAAGAATAAAGAATTTTGATATATTACTTTAGAATGAATCGGCGATCCTTTGAAATAATCAATCTTGAAAAGCACAATACTTGAACGGTTGAATAAGTCTTCTTGTACGCAAATTGTGACATCCTGAAGAAGACACTTTTGAAAAGAAAAGCAAGAAAAATGAAACGGTGACATTTGAAAAAGTCAAGTTGTGAATACGTAATACACTTCAGAGTAATATACCGTACACTGTACATCCGTATTGTTTCGGAAGCGGAAGGTAAAAAAAACATTTCTGATAGGGTTGCCGAGATACGATTTTTACAAAATCTCGTTGGGCAAAATCTTTCATCGTTTTTTATCGGTGCTCGGAATTGTTGGTGGCGCATTTCATTGATTAATAACATCGTTATTTTAAGAAAAAAAGAAATAATTCACTATCTGTTTTTGAATGAAGCAATAGCTCACTACTTTATTCATTTTTACACATTTTATTTATCTCGATATCATCGATTAAAATACTTACAACTACTAGTACAATGTTTAATTATTAAGATGTTTCATACTTTACAAGGGATAGATCAATAGTTCAAAAAATCATTTTTATTTTAGCTATTAACTGTTGCATTTGGCTAGTCAGAAACTGAATTTTTCAGGAAGAACTATAAACTAGTTTTTGAAAGTAATGAATTTTTTTTTTAACATCAAAAATACGCTTTGTTGTTTTAAATACAATAATATACATTCACAAATAAAAACCTTAAAAATTTTGGTACGTGTTAGTTACCAGCTCTTATAGATCTGGAATACAAGGTAAGTATTTCAAAATGACACAAAATATGCAGCGAAATATTCTTGATCAAAGTATTTTCGAACATGTGGAAGGTTTTTAAAATTGCTAGAATAATGAACTGAAACTCTATGGAATATCATGTTAAGCTCGTTTTCGTTAAATCGATCACATGGAAGATATTTTTCCCGATAACGACGATATGGATCATTAGATCAATATATCGAATAGAGAATTAAAAACAGTTAAATAGAATATGGATATATCACTATTTGTTAAATCAAATTCATAAACGACATAATTCGAATAATATACATAAAATAATTTACATAATAGCAATAATGCATTCATCGAAAAAATTTTACTCTAATATTGGATAATCCAAAAAGTGACTTTTAATTTTCACGTGCGTTGGTTAGTTATTACGTATATTTGGAGCCAAATGTTTTTTTAATACATTTAAATATATAAATATATAGAACAAATACATAAATCAAAAAACTGATAAAAACATTATAGTTGTTATGTTTTTGGGGAAATAATCATTCCTTCATCTTCACGCAATTGTATAACGCTGCTTCTGAATTTTTATTTTTCTCTAATTAAAATCTTTTGTTGTTTATTACTTAGTTTTAGAGGAATAATATTCAGACAAATAAGAAATAAATTAAATTTCAACAGTTAGTTTTTTTCTTTAAATTTCTTGTATGGTATTTGCTTGTATTTATAATTTTAGGCAGACATTTTGTATTTAAAATATTTCCAAGAATATAAACATATAACATCAAAAATATCAAAACGCAAAGAAAATATTTTTGTCTTTCAGCACTCCCCATTCCAAACTCTAATTTTATTTGAACTTTCAAAACTATTTACATTTACATAATTACGTTCATTATAAAGAGCTTCCAAATTGGTTCCAATCAAAGTTGTTTTGACTATGTGTCCAGTGTAGAATCTGATTCTGGAGTTTTCTCTGGATACTTTCAAGTAGAGATAAGCAGTCGGTTGTTGAGTGATTGATTTATAAAGACAGCTTTGGCAACCCTTCTCTCTTATTTCGCTTTATTTGACGCTGCACGCTTTCTGTAAACAAAAAGAAGCGATGTTCCTGACAAGTCAACAGAACAATCAGCCCGACAGCCAACAAGGCTACTATTTGTTCCACACATTTAGCATTTGTTCTACTATTTTCGCTTTCGTGCTGACTACGTGGTTTCTACAGTGGCGTACGAAATCTTAAAGATAAATCTCCATATTCACTCCTAGGAGAAGTTTATCATGGGTATGCAAAACGAAGAAATATTATACAATGTATTTTTAAAAGTATGGCATATAATATCTCTTCGATATATAATTATTTCAATGATCAAGGCTTTCGTTTTTACAGTAATTGTAGTGCGTAGAATATATAACTTCATAAAACGTCACGTGTTTCTTGTGTTTTTACCCATCATCATATGCACTACAATTTGTTTACTCATAAACTCATATACCGTACTATAATTAAAGTAAATAATCTTTTAATAAAGTGCCATTAAAGAAGGTGGAAGGATAAAAATATTCAGAAAAAGAATCAAACCCGTTGGTAAGTGTATTCTGAGACCTCATTATTAATTATAAAGCTTCTAGTCTATAATTATTTTTTATAAGCTAAGTCAATTATTAACAACAAATTGGTGTATATATTGTAATGAAATTGCACAATATGTTTGTTTGATTTAGTGTTTTATTATACAAACTTTAAACTTTAAAAAACTTACTTTTAAAACGGTTTCATAACATGAACATAAGAATGATAAAAAATAACAAATCGAATGCACAATTTCTAGTTTTCGGCGCATTTTTGAATTTATTAACTATGAATATAAAATAATATAAAATATTTTTGAATTGGATAAATATTTTTGTATTGATATGTGGACTACTCATAATTAAGGATGCCAATGGTGAAAAGAAGAATAGAGCTTACGGGTGACATGTGACTTTCGTGTATGACAATGGTTAAACATGATACATATATTCTTTAGAGGAATCTAAGTTAAATGTTATCAAACAACTTTGCTTTAGGAATATTAAAACTCCACGTTTCTTTTTGAAGGACATTTCACTGTATAGCGAACATGATTTTCCGATTTCACAAATCCTTATTGCGTCTTACAATGGATGAAGAGGTGTATTGTCATCAAAGATCTTAGCTTTTTTCAAAATGACAGTAAAAGCTTTTAATAAACTATATTCTAGTGTACGCTGACTAAATCTTGGGAAGCTTTTCATAATATATACTCAAATATAAAACGATTTAAAACGTAAACCATTATGTAAAATCTATGTTCATTCAACCGAGTATTTTATCATAAGATATTTTTTGTAGTGTAATTTATTATAATAGTAAAAACCAGGGATATTTATTTCTTATTTAAACATAACCGGGACAGGCGAGAAAACGCACGCGGTATGTTGAAAAAACAGCTGATATTTCTGTATGACCTCATTCCTCGTTGAATAGAAAATGAAGCAATTCGCCCCACTACACTTTTTCCCTTTTATACACAGTATTATATAAAGTTAGAGTAACGAGCAAGGTATATAGTATTTATCACGTCCGCTCTAGAAGTGAACCACACGAATTTCCACAATGGCCACTCCAGAAAACGATCAAAATATGGATGTCTACAATATAAATAGACTTATTTTAAAAGCCTATTTTTGCGAGGATAGGATGTTAGCAGATTGCTTATGTTTTTGGCCATCTTATCCTACTGTTATGATTTTTTTAAATACTTGTGCAGCTATGAGATTGAAATCCACAGTTTTTGCTACTCGAATAAAAAAGATATCAATTAGATCATAGATAAAGTGCTTTAATATTCAACACAGCCATTTAACTGACTGTAATTAAATACATGTTCATTTAAAACAGCGGTTATGGTTAATTTAGTTATATTTGAAGTTAATCGTTTTTATTTGAAACTCAAGATATTTGATTACAAGATATAAGACAAAAGCTGCGCTTGGTATTTCTAAAGTAAAATCCTCGTTTTGAATATAAAGCACGCGAATTTTCTTTAATCTCGAATAAAAAAAGACTTCAGTGGTAACTAAATGGTGTAAAAAGCTCAAAGCTTCGAGTGCGAAAGCGCCTTGGCTAAGCTTTAGATAAGACGGAAATTATTACTGAGCAAAGAAGTGACTAGAAAATGGGCCAACCGCATATATTGGTCTGGTACAGAGTTGAGACTGCTTTCGGGAAATTTACTACCTATATAAATTTCACCTTCGTATACTATGATTTAGAGGCAAAAATTTAATCCGTAGTCATATTATTTTTTTATTTAAAATATTATTGAAAAACTGTCAATTAAGTTGAGTCATAGAAATATATGCAAATAAATAGAAGTCATTATCAATAATATAATGATGAACACAAAGTGTAAAGTAAGTTATATTTCATTAATATACAACTTGAACGAATAACTGAAGAATATAATGAAATTGAAAAGATATTTTTAGATTCGTTAACGAACGAATCCAATATATAAATTAATGGAATCTGTCAATTATCGATCTCTGATGGATGGTTATAACATACATATAACGTATGTTATATGTTCGCTCACCGCCCACATATAATGTAGCCTGAAGATGC
>JAGVSQ010000094.1:0-55491 GCA_022683975.1 Rhyacophila evoluta
CCCAAGTTCGAAACAAAAAGGGACCCGGGCAACGCCGGGTACTGATCAGCTAGTAGTAAATAAATATCGATTGCAGCGCAAAATAAAAATTATTTTCATATTTGAATTTTTTTTTATTCGCAATCGTCTAAATAAATTGTAATATTTGGTTAGTTATTAACAGGGTGGTGTTTCAGGTTTTTAATCAACCTGGAGTCCACTCCGAATATTGAGACAATATTTGAAGACATCTCGACAGTGAAGTTTATTCATCTGGATTGGTCGTTAGCAAATTTTTTAATCAATCGGAAATGCTGTTCTGCATCTTTGAATATTAAAATTTCCATGTGCATACAGCTGCAGGATTTGATCACGCGACAGGCGACCGGGCAATCAAGCAATTATCATAGTACTAGTATTTAAAATCATTATATTATTATATTCTGTTGCTTTCGCTGTAGTTTTAAATAGGTCGATTGGGTGAGATTTAAAAGCTGTGTCGCATGCAATGGAATTAAATGTATGGCGCGTGTTTGTCACGAACCGGAAGGAAGCTCGCATTGCGATTGGTGGAGCGGGAGCCGGCTCGCTTCGCGCTTTTGAGCACACTCTTCCACATCCGCCGGATGCTGTTGGCGGCTCCGTAATAACGCACATCAACTCTTCCAATGGCAAATGGAATGCCGTCAGCCATCAACATCATCGGTGCTAGTCTAAATAACCCAGCGGACGATGCGGCACAATTTTTTTTTGTAACCAATTTTATACACCAGAACAAGCCAAACCCAATTGTATATTATATCTTTATTGGTCATTTATACGTCGTGGTTTTCTAGCTGTATCTATTTGAGCCACATATTTTGTACCACCGTATATTGAGAGACGTTGTTCTAGATTAAGCAGTATTTAAACATTTACAATCAATCAATTTTTACTTGAAAAACTGTTTTACGTTTTTATGGTTAAGGAATGGAAGTTGACGAGTTGGTGATAATTATTTGGAGCGAGGTAATTTTAAATGAATGCACTTGAAAAGAATAGGAAAACAAATATATTTCAACAGACTATTTTATGAAGTTTGGTTATCAGCCATTCGGTTGGTTAATCATCTACTCGGCATTATGCAGTGATTATTAGCGCAATTATTTGAACCTTTTTTATATAGTCGTATTTAATAGCTGTAAGGAAAATATTATTAATATGTATTTGATTCCAGGTGACCTAAAAATAAATACAAGAATGAAAAAATGATTATGGTTTATTAAACACCATGGAAAATTCTACATGATTAAATAAAGTGCGTCTCTGAATACAACATCGGTATTCTGTGTTGGATCATATTCATCACCATACATTTATCATTGCGATTATCGTGATTTTGTTGTATAATATAATGCGTTATTATACTAAACTTATAAAATTGTGTTCGTGTTGTCTTTCGTAATGTATACTTTTAAACGACCTGTTGTTAAAATCTGTGAATATCTGCCATTTAATCCGTTTGCAATTTTTCATCAAATATATCTTAGTATTGGACGAAAAACGTCCCAGGAGATTTTCCTTAAAAGCATTCACTTCGCTTGCAAGCCGACGATTTTAGCAAAATTTAAAAAAATAATAACAGTACATGCTCTGCAGACGTTTTCTCGGCGGAAGTTAATGTCATTCCTTTCATTGTTCAGACTTTTAATAGCTCGATAAATATATATATATTTTTTTAAACTTATAAATCTATTGAAAATGTGTTTATTTCATTTGCAAACTAAAATTAGTTATCGAAGCTACCACAAACCACCAACAATTTGATGTTGGATGATATTATATGGGATATGGGAGTATAATATGCAAGAAGTCTGTCAATACCCACAATGGTATAGATAATTAGGTATATTATTTTATCAGCTACATACTTAATGTTTTCACATGGTGTGAAAAAGACAAAAAATCCGTCTTTCATTATAGTCATAATTGACTTTCATGGAACTCAAGGGTTTTGGTCTCGGCTTACATATCGTCAGATATCCTTTCGTTCATCAAATCGACTACGGATTTTCCACGTAATAGTAACGTCAATCACGAAGCGACAAACAGCGGTGAAGGTAAAATACCTCCATTGTGATATTTTTTTGTCAATAGCATTTATCGTAATGATATGGTTGATGGTTGCATGGAAATACGAATGTGTTACTGTACATTAGGCCAGTGAAACAAAACTATTGGTAAACGGAAACGTTTTGTTTTACGTATAACACTTATTGACCAAATCGCTCTGCTTTTTTTTAATATATTAAGTTTCACTTTTCGCTGTGTGAAGATCGCTTTTCAAAAGATTTTTCTACTAATAATTCACACGTAAGTATATTACACGAGCGACCGTTTCGTCAATCGTTTTTGGGAACCATAGACTTGGGCAGTGACGTATCCTGGACGTCGTGGGTTTTTTGAAAGCTTGATAATATTTAGAACGAATGCGAAAGGGAAAAGCATGTAACGTTTACATTGAATAATTATTTAACAAATCGTATAGAAATTACAGGGAACATCGAAATGACTATAATCTAATGAAATGCTATCGCAATCATCATACTATCTAAAGTAGAAATGATAAATTAATGTTACTCTGGTTAAGATGATAAGATTTTATATGGCGCTATAAATTTCAATCATATAAATTTCCGTACACACTATTTTGTTCACGATTCAAGATATTCGCCATAATTATTCTGCGCGCAAAAAGAAACCAATATATTTCCTTATTCAAATTTTGATAAGCTTAGAATAATGAATTTTCACTAGGTTTTTTTTCGCATTTTTTCTAAAACGTATGATAGTATCAATTCGTATTGCAAAAAACTGATAAAAACAAAAACAACATCATTGGTGATATTGCTATTACGATGCAAATTTCTAAAAGCAATTTACATAACCAATTTGGGAAAAAATATATTTGATAACGTTTTGTAAAACTTCGGTCGATTGTAACGCGCAATTTAGACTTCTTAGAAATCATATCCATATTTACTTATGCAATAAAAAAGACAGAATATTTTAATTTTTTGAATTTTCCCCTACTCGAAAATTCTGAAACAGTCATCAATATTCATATAGGCAGGCCAAAACCTCATTTAAAAAATGAAACGTTCCAATTTTTTATGATCTTTGTTCTCTAATAAGAAGTTGAGTATTTTTATAAGTCATTTACATATGTCTATCGTCAAAAACGGCATTGTTTTATCTTTAGCAAGCTAATCTGTAATCGATTTTCATACTGGAAGTGATTTTTATGCGCGTTCACGAAAATTAATTATTTGCTTTCTTATTTGAATCGTGTATTTTTAGGAAATTTCTTCATTTTGTTTCACTTTATCGATGGTTTTTACTCATTATTAAAGGATCAACGAAATTAATTTTTCAATCCAAATCTAATCTTGAAACCACTGTAAGTATTTTATTGTATCTTCCGTATAGTTATATAATAATAAAAATATTTTGAAAACACTATAATAAAAGCGGACTCACGAGTCCTTACCCGTCTTGGCATAACACAATTATATTTAATATGTGTGGTCCATATGCCTTAAATTATTTTACTTTTAATCGCCAGGTACTTGGAGAAAAGGTTTACTGCCACTAAATTACAAAACTCACTTGACAATAATAATTTGTGTGCACAATGAATATTCTGATGATAGCCTGGAAAAATGGGACGGAAGTGAAGTTGTTTTTTTTTTTTTTAATTTGTTAGTATAATTCAAATTGTATGCTGATATACGAATCCGAATGACTCATGGTTTTAGCTTTTCCTTCAACGTATCTGATTATGATCTATTATGTTAAGGTGAGTATGGAATTATCTATACATAATATATTTTACACCATTTTAATTCTTATTGTAAATATCACTTCAGTCCATCAATTTCAAATTAATTGCTACACATATATGTATCTAGTCGCCTGTTACATTTTATATGATTCTATTATACTTTCCGTTGTTAATATTATGTTACTCTTTTGATCAATAAGTTTATTTTGGAGCCAACTGTAATTTTTTTTCTGGACAAACAAATTTGCACTTTAATATTTCACGCATTAAAAATATAAATATAGATACACTCATGTAGTGTGATACATATATTAATATTCATATCGATTCAATTACTATCTCAATACGAAAGCATTGGAAAAATTACAGCGTATTCACGAGTATAATCGTAATCTCTGTAGTGTAGTGGTTTTATAATATGGCGATATAGCTGTCAGCGTAATGTTAAGTTTAATCAATTGCATCATTCAAATTCAGTTTAATTTTTAACTATAATAAGATAAGATATCAAATACATTTGTGTTTTATCAATTTATTTTCCATATTTTGATCGTTTGATATCGTGATAGCATGTGAAATATGAAAAGAACATCACTCTAATTAGCTGTTAATCCATCTTGGTCATGTATGTAAGTGTAAAATGAAGCTTACGTGTAAATAATTAATCGTCACTCTTCAGTTAAACTAACAAGATATCCATGTTTTCGTCAGAGCCGGCTAAATATTAATACCGTTTCACAATTCTCAATGACCGACCGATTGGCTTTTTGCCAACCGCTGGATGAGAAAAATGAAACTGCTCGTAGGGAAATTCTCAACAGTTATTGGCCGATGTAAGCATCGAGAGATTTGCAATATAGACGGTTCGTTTTTAAAACATTCGTTACAATCCCCGTTTTGTATGCTTCATTTTTATTGGTAAAACTAAAGGATAAAGGAGTCTTCAAAAATTACGCGATGCATCCAATATCAAATGGATGACCGTCGGCCTTTGATGTTCTATGATCGACAGGTGTCAGTCTTATTTTGCTGGGTAGGCGGAGTATACATTATTTGTTTTTAGCCGACGAACAGCTGTCAACATTTTTTCAATTCAATAATTAATTAATTTCTTCTCAATAGTTAGTTATTCATAGATTTCATTGTATGCAACCCTCACTTCAAAGTAGAAAATTGCTTTATTTATAATGATCATAAATTAAATTACGATAATTATTAAAGATGTTAATACTCATTGTGAAATTGTTTCGCTTTGAATTGACCTAATTGTGTGATTTCAAAAAGGAAATCACACACTTTTAGACTTCTGCTCGATCTCAATGCCATGTGTCAGTGTGTAATAATTTTTTTGTTCCGCTTCTAGAGGAAATGCAGTACTTTTGCTAGGTTTCTTTGATTTGAATCGTCACATTACTACGCATACATCGCAGTACTATCAATTTATTTTTTAGTTCACATAACTGCCTAGAAACTTCAAAGTAAAATTAAGAATTATGTTACTCATTTTGCTGAGTTCGGCTTAACTGTACATTTCCCAATACACTAGTCTTGACTAAGATGCGACACGCTGAAATTATAATTTAGCAAAATTTTGAATCTATTCTTTTCTGTCTAATCATATCCATAACCGACTTCACAGACTCTTCACTCTTCTGATATCTCTCTCTAGTAAATCAAAATCAGCAGTAGTGCAATTCCCTAGATACATTATTCTGTAGTAGATATAATTCAGTCAGTCTCATTATTTTATCATAATGTATATATTAAATCAAAGACTTGGACAAAGACAAAGATTTTGACCTAAGCCTAATTAAGAGGATTTTTCTTCAGTGCTGTAAAGTATCAAATCACTCTTGCTAATATTGTATTGTATAACTTCCCCGATGACTTCCATTTTCGTTGAGTCTATAGTTGCACATATCGAGGTGTTTTCGGCAAAATATAGTATACGGCAATTTGAAGATATATTTTTTTATTAAATCAGTTCAAAATAGATATCCGCATGGACTGACAAAAGATCGTAAGGAATGCAGCAGATATAATCGATATTATGAACTATAGAGTATCTCTGTTAACCATATTGAATTAGATGTTGCGGTAAAATGTATATTTTCCTCGAGTTACGAGACCCAATCCCCTGTCTTTATAAAACAAAATTATTTAGATCCAAGCTATAGGTTCGGGCTGTTGCTGAATGCTATTAGTAATTTTCTCGCTTACGTCTCGCCAATGGTAGATATATATATTTAAACAGTTTTAATAAATGATTATTAGAGGCAAGGAAGTAAATTTATATCTTGGCACATAGATTCACTAAACCAAGTAAATCTTGAATGCTTACTTGGTGTAGATATACGTTAAGCATTAGTTCATTTGAAATGAAGATCGGGATTAATATAATGTTATAAACGCAACTTCTGTATGCACTTATCCGAATAAAAAATATTATCCGCTGTACCCTGGTTATTCAAATCAGTTGACAGCTTGTATTTTTCTTTTCACGTAGTATTATTATTAGTTTGCAGGCTATTGCTTACTAACAGTATGTGCCTCTTCATACAATGTACAGAATAGTGAATATTGTGACTTCAAATTAAACGTAATTACTTAACAGTTATTTTATGATGGTTTAAAATTGAGATAGTCGACTTTTCTACCACTGGCCTGTAATTGAGGAATAATTACGACAATCTTTTCTAATATTACAACATGGTAAATTCTCCTCCATCATTATAATTGTTTAATCTAAATCACCGGTTTCCAACCTAGGAGGCGCGCCTCTCTGAGTAAGCGCGGACTACTGCCAGGGGAGGCCCCAAAATTTGAAAAAAATTAAAAAGAACGTGTTTATATTATTATTGTATCCATTAAACACATAAAAGGTAGGGAAGCGTAATAGCAAAAAAGTGGAAACCACTGATGTACATACTTGACAATAGAATATGGTTATTTAGCAATATTAATAATTTAAAAAAAATATACATATACCATATAAATAAATGTTTTTTTTTTTAAATAATAACAAATACATTTCTTGTTCTTATTCCAAAAAATCACTAATTCACTTTTCTCTTTATTTACAGGTGAGTTGAAATGTCTCTCATTGCCTCAAGGTACACGTCCCCCTCGATCTGGGGGTCCTTGGGACTATCAAAGTCCTCTTACGCCACCTTTACATTCACCTGGAAGCGATACAGGTAAGCTATTTTTTTAGAGACCGCTTCGATTTGTTGTAACGCAACACTGCCATCTGTAGACGAATAGATTGTTTGTATCGTTAAACTTTACTTCAACTGTAACTCGTGATTCGAACCACAAACATTAAACAGGGTTAAAACTCAACATGCCGTTCGACAGATGGCAGTAACAATCTCAAATATTAATTTATTGCGGTTTCATGTATAATATTTAGATCGTCATTTAAATATGTTTGCCGGCCTCCAATGCAAATAATTTATGTCTTGCTGTCGAATCAAATTTATTCGAATAGAATTGCGTCAGTACACTCCATACATATCATTAATCCAAAATAGTTACGGTAACTTGATTAATATATGCACTGTAATATTCTAATTTCCTCATTATCCATATTACACTAGTTTTACATTGTACTCATTTATTACACTTGTTGCATAATATCTTCGACTATTAAGTCCACTTCATTATATTCATGTCTTATGAAGTGCCTATAATGTAGTAGTAGTAGTGCCTAGTAGTGCCTAGTAGTCTTTACTAGGCACTACAAAATTGATTCTATTGAATTGAACTTCCTTAACACTTATTCTTTATTTTTTAATAATGTCAAATTAATTTATACACCACTACCACTTCTGTTCATATGAATTTGAGATGAGTTATTTTCGCTTTCTAAACTATCATAAAAAAGATAATATTGCCATCTGTGGTAAGCATAATTTACTATCAGATATTTGCCTCCTATTAGTTAAGTTTGGTGACAAATTTAGTTAATTTATATTTGGTCAGTGGCTTGTATAAATATACATGTTTTATATTTACGAATGGAAATATTTTTGAATTTGCATCAAATTCCACCAGTTGATGGATCTTACCATTATTATGAGCGTGGTTCATTACGGATCTTCATGGATTAATTATGGATCTCGGCTTCCAGCAATAACCATTCACCCACCTTAGCTTAAATGGTTTGGCTCATCGTCAATCATCATTGACAATAAAATCCTCCAGCCAGCATCTTATTCGGCATAGTATTATTGTATTAATAATACTCATTGAAAATAAACATTTTTTCCATTGGTCGAAAATGAATACATATAAAAATAGTTCACTAAGTTGATTCGATTAATGACCATTACACTGTAACATATATATTATAATTACTCATTACATTATATTGTTCTGCAATAATTTCATGGCTAAACCTTGACTTGAAATTCTCTCCTTACACGTCCCCGCGGTATTAATAATTCGCGTCCCTCCGGCGTTATTGTTTTATTATGGTGTCGCCTCATGCTCCATTCGCCCTCCGCCCTGCGTGACCTGCCCGTTGCCATCTGGCGTCGGTGGCAGGTGGCGGCACCCCGATTACTGCTGTTGCGGCTCTTTCGACCGGAGAAGTTTTAATAGCCGTTCAATTTTGAAGTTTAGCTGGATCCATCGAGTTCGATTGCTTCTAAGTAGCCTATAACATACCCCTCAAATTTAATCCATATTGAATATTGCTTACAGTATCAACTTCTAAATGTATTCTCATCGTTAAAACAATATTAAATCGTTTATATTATATATTCACGGTGCTTGGTGGATATTAATTTTAAACTTTGAACGATTTGAACATTCACATAATCAGGGTTTACCTTTAAGCTGTGTATGTATATGAATTACAGATATGTACTGATATTTTTCTATAATTATTTACTTCACGTTATTTGTAATCTGAAGATGCCGAAAGGCAAAATAGAGGTCACAATGTTATTCATATAAAAAGTCAAATGGTTTTGTGTGTTCAATCTGTATCAATGTGTAGTTTGAGTAAATGTACCCACACAAAGTTATATGTAGTTTTAGTAAATTATGAATAGTTCACATTCGGTAAAAATTATTATGATGGTGGGTTGTTGAGTTGTAAATTTTTTAAATTTATTGTATATCATTTTTAACATCAACAAAAATTTAAAATTATCGTAAAATGTGGAAAGGCAAGGGTCTTTAGAAATGATTGATATTCGTCATAGCATGTTTTCACTCGTCCGATGCGTTATAGACATGCATTCCTACCACGCATTAAATTTATCTTTTGTTACCTGTTCAATACGGGATTTTTTATATCTATTCCTTCCTTGTATTTTGTTTCTTTTCATCTACGCACCCTGCCTCCTAATCTCGTGTCATTTCAAAGCGACAGGCAGCAGAAAGAGTAGAAAAGTGATGACAAACAATTTAATTGAACTACTTATCTACCTTGCCTTGCGAAGTTTAACTCATGTTGTGTGTGTTTTAATTCTACTTTATAAAGTGTATATAGTATTTATATCTCCACAATATAGCGATTTATCTTGATATTTTTTTTCATGAGACCAGTTTAAATATACAGCTCCACCTATTGGGGACCCAAATTCCAGATGATAAAATATTTTGCTTTTTTTGACAAAGATTGCAGACTAACCCGAGAACACCGATTCGCAAGTTGAACTATACGTTGATAAAAAAGTATTATTACCATAAAACCCGAAACAAGACAAATACGCCATAAAACATTTCACGAGTTTCACATTTTAATCATTTCATCATAAGTGTATTATTTAATGTGCTGTTCTCTGTGATAATATATCGGTATATTTCAGAAATATTCCATTGAAAACTTGTGAAATTTGCTAAAAATTTACTTATCCAACCGCTTATTTAAATGCGATATATAAAGAATCGTTTGACTATTCGCAAACTATATTCGCATATTTTTTTTAGAGAACGCTCCTCTCCGATCTTCGTTTGAATCGAACAACCGTTTGTAGTGAGCCTTTGAATGTATTTTGATATGAAAATAAAATTTTAAGTTGAATCTTAAGATTCTCTGAAATCACAAAAACTGATTTCCAACTTTCGAAGCCTCTGACGAACGCAAAAACCGTGTTTTTTAAGACAGACAGACACGTTTCATTCTCCGAAAGAAATCTCAGCACATTTTATTTATATTGCTTTATTTTTGTTTTAGTTCACAATTTTACGTAATTTTATGCTAAGTCCAGAAAAAGCTTTCAAACTAAAAAGCCTTTTATCTTTCAAAGTTTAGTTGCTTTCTTTGATAATGAAAGTTTTCCGGTGATGCTTTCAACGTGAAATATTCACAACGTTCTTATTTTATTTTACTGTTCCCATGTACTGTCTTATTTACACTTTTAAAGCTTTGGTGATATGTGTCTAAGTTTTAATTTATATATATATATATATATGTCACATTATCGCGTTCTTATAAAAAATGACGACATGTCCGCAAAACCTCAATCACGGTACCATTTTGATGATTGAATTAGCACCATAAATTGATTTAATAAATTAAACCACGATAAAATAATGATACATGATATGTTATGAAAACACGATTGCCGCATCATGTCATAGATTTGTCACCAATAAATAATAATTGACTATATTTTATTCATAAAAATTACTTTAGTAGGATAAAATAATATATGTAGCAGCATTTACTGGTGTATTATAACTGAATCAAAAAGGGGCCTTTGAGGTCCTTATTATCTCGATTCACGAGTCTCGGGACCACTTTAAGCCATTGAATAAATAAATCAGGGTATTTATTCCCTGTCCAATTGGAATTTGTATTGTATAGTATACCTAAGTCCTCAGTCGACCGGAGATGAGATGAAATATGATGCTTGAAGATTTAGTCCTTTGATATTCCGCAATCGCGGTTTCTTACCGGTAGCCGGTCGGTCCGGAATTTGGTTCGTTATAGTATTACGCATGAGTTAAAAAGAAACTTTAATTGAGTGTACCAAGAAATTATTTTTAACTTTCCATGGTTTCAACATTGAGCATAATGTTGATATCATTTTAAGACCAGTTTCTTCTTTCTATGTTATTTATATCTAATTATCATCATATAATCGATTTTTTGTAATTTGATTTTATTTTATAATTGGCTTTTAATTTGTAAATATACAACATCAACCACGTAGAAATGAAATATAAAATTTCGATAGATTATTTTTATTTGACTCTTCTGGTTTGTACATGTACTAGGTTCTGTAGGATAAAATATCATGTATTCGAATTCGTCAATCCGCCTTAACGAGTGAATAATGCCCACGCGCACGGAAACTATGGAAAATAATAAAATATTATTATGTCAGTATTATTCTAAAATACAAACTGCGTACCCATTATCGGATACAAGTTATATGTATATAACGTATCCACTGCACCATTTACACCTTTTCACTTCATTTCATCCGATTTCAACACTTCATCTGTTTTATACATTATTTTACATCGATTATAATGTCAAGAAATCGATGTCTCGATACTTGGATTCGTTGACCTATAACTAAATAATTGGTAATGCGCACGACTATATCCACCTAGTGATGGTTTGGTGCCAGAATAGTGTATGAATCAATCAATTCTTCGAGATCTCTCACAGCCGCCCTTTCTTGTCACTTCTGGGAACCTATAAAAATAAGACTCAAAGAAAGAAACTACATTCCCACAAACTTTCGGCTGCTGATGTTGAGTTGGTTCCCCTGAGGCTGAATTAATCGACAAATTGTTATTCACGTTGTGTAGTGCTTGCTGTGTTATCTTCAGCCTGCATGCTAAGTGTATTAAGCTATCAACGAATGCCGAATCTATGCGGTAGGGTTTTTTATATTTACTTTAACCAAGCCTTCATTACACAACTGTCTACTAAATGGTACGTGTAGTTTTATTTAACGTTCTGAAGCGAATACAATATGTCGTATCATGTATTGTACATAACAAAAATGTATATATCCTATAAAATCGTTTCATATTTTGACAGAATCGTATCAGATATAAAGTTAGGATAAACTATTTTTACTTTGCTTTGATGGCACTCGTTTTTTTTACTTTTAATTTATTAATAATTCGACTGTTTTCTATTGTATTTATAATAAGTATGTATGTACGGTATTGTCATAATAAGCTCAGTTTTTCGCCCTTTGAGAATGTGTATGTTTAAATCATTATCATTTCGATTCTTTGTAAAGAACTAAATATATTAAAGTACTAACCGATAAAAGTTCTAGTATGTTGTGTTCGTGTAATTATGATATTTTCGTTGCGTCAATAAATTAAGGCAAGGTCTGGATTCCGTGGAGTCGCTGGCAGAAATTATTAGGTTCAGTTAGGTTCCATCACTTTGTTGTTGGTGTTCTTTTATTCAACAATAATATTATCAACATCCACGGGACAAACAATAATATTGTATATTGTCGATTTCATGTAATGTATAAAAGTTAAGACACACATCATAAAATAATGTGCATAATCTAAATATGTATAATATCATACACATTGCAAAGAAAACAGTCAATGATGCATTACTGTTTTAGGCAAAATAGAATAAAATGAATATGTTAATTATTTTGTAACTCTGTGTAATATCGGTTGGCGAAGGCGAAGAACTATTGACTCCTGCGACGCCACCACAGCGTACGAAAGGTGAAAATCTAACTCACATATTTGTATATTATATTTTTAAAATATACATGAAACGGATATACAAATACGTAAAAATTAAGACCGAGTTGTAACGAAAGGTCATTGTCTTCGCACCGCGTTATACGAGAAGTACTTGTATAACTATTTTATAACCATTGTAAGAATCAATTCTTTACTACATTGCATGCTCATAACAATCGATAATTCGTAACCTCAAGACAGTGTCTGTAATCTTTGGTGTTTGTTTCAGCCGGTGGTTTGCCACCTGTTCCTTATTTCTTGGTTCTCCATCCTGTTGTATCATATTTTTTATTGTAAGATCTTCCGAACTCACCTTCGGATTTCGTCGCCCACCTGCCTCTCCGCGAACACCTGCCCGTTGTGTTAGTATCTTACCTGTTTTGTCATCCTTCCTGATGATGTCGGGTTAACTTCGCATTAATTTTATCGAATGGGGCGTAATGTCATATAAATATAATAGACTTTTCATCACCCTTATATCTACTCCATACTTTACTGAGTCATTCAAATTATTTACTTAATATTAAACTAACTACTTTTTTATTATCTTAGAGTGTTTGATGATATTATATAACTAAACAGCTCGTAGCTAAAATTAGTGGGTGTGCTGCTCCGAAAAAAATTTTGCCTTTGTTTTGGAATTGTGTAAAATAAATCAAACATATATAAAAAGATAATTTATTCAGAAACTTGATAACATTCTAAAAGAATCAAATAGACTAGCTGGAAGCAGGATAATAATCTAATTCTACACTTTATCGCATTCAAGAACACCACTATAATTTGGTACACGGCTTTTAAGCACAACGCACTCGCAGTAAAAAAACTACCTCCCACCAGCACACCCAGTCGGAACTGTGGGGACGACGGTGGTCTCTCTCCCTCGCGTGCAGCTTCCTATGTGCGCATGTGGACAACAGTCGGAGACCACGCTGCTGGAACTGTGAAGCCCACAGTTCCATTCCAAGATTTTCGTATCTTTTTCATAAACTGGAGGATGGCTACTGACATTAAAGATAATATATTGTACAAGTATGAAGAGTGAATTAAGGAAGAAAGGACTCATTATATTGAATGTTCAAGTGAAAATAGGGGGTGCTGCAGTTCCACAGTGCCTATACGCCAGCCGCCACTATAATTAATATACGATAATTTACAAATACAACGATCATACATTTCTAAACGATTTACACATAAGTTAACCAATGCAATATAAATCTAAGCTTAAAAAAATAGTTGATACGGAGACATGATTTGATTATCGGATTAGATATCAATATAATTTTAATGAAAATACAGTTAATTAATTCTGGATAAGTATAATTTATTGATTAACTAATGTATTGGATATTTTTTTCCTAGACTACTATACAATATAGTCGTACGTATAAGGTAGGATGCGTTTGGAATATAGTATAACTCACCACTATATGGAAACTCTCACAACATGGTCGACTTACAATGATAACTTAATACCGATAGTTTTCATTATTTATAAGACTAATTGTATTTTATTAATATCACTGAGTCTAGTCGATAACACAAATGTTGTATATGTTAACTATAGTGGAGCATTAATTTCTAATGTTAAAAGTCATGTTAGCAACATAGGGAATGACCACCGCAGCGTGCGTGTAAACAGTGTTTTTCCAACATGATAATAACAAGGCCGACCCACCTTCGCTAATTATTTATTTGATTTATAATTTTGTTGTTAACTTTTGGTTGGTTTAGAGATCACGCACTTTAAAAATTCGCCTCGCGAGCAGTTTATTATAATAATTGTTGCCGCGTGCTAGCTTGGTATGGATTACCGCTATACACACATTCTAACGACTACTGTTTCCTTTAAGATAATTTATCTCGTATTTTATTTTGATTTCAATCAAAATGTCTCAAATATGAAATATTCCATACACTAGCTCCATAACAATTCCACAATCCGACATATCCGGGCTGCTAACTGACCGCTATCAAAAAATAGCAATAGTTTTCGGAGTCGTAGTTTTCGAAATTCCAATCATTCAATTTGCAAAACGTACTAGAGGGATATATTTAAATAAAAGCTTTGCTGAAAAGTGATAGATCAACGATTATTTTTACAGTTGAATTATTTCCTGTATGCGTTGATGTGTACGTTCGTAGTTTCTAGATTAACGTGTTCAGTCCGCGTAGGAATTTTATGATAGTTTTATTATTACGAGATTTTGAATATCTTGTTTGTTCACGTTAACGTCGACGTCAAAAAATCGATATTTCGGTGAATATATTTCAGATCTACCATTGTAAATAGAAAGTATGTTTAGGTTTCGGATAAACTGTATGCCTAAACAGTGAAAATTTAACATTTAACTCCTCTAAATGTTGATAGGGGCTATTATCAGCGTTTGGGCGTTTGTTTGTTTAGTTTATTCCAGATTGTATGACTAAGCAAAATTATCTTCCACGCCAATAATGTTGATCTATAGACTATATTATTACTAGATAGACTGAAGGATACACCGATTTATTTGCTATTTGTTTAGTGGATATTATTTATATTATCACCAATGTTAATAGCCGTGTATTCGGTATATAAAAAAAACGTTTAAAAATCATCACATATCGTCTTAAATATTATACATATTCTTTGAACTGCAGTCTATTCAAATAGGAAGTTAGAATCGTACGCATCCGCACATAGCCACAAAGATGCAATTTCCGCGAAATTTGACAAAAAATTGAACTCAGGTTATTTTGGATTTATGATGAAGTTATTTCTTACATTTTTTCCTTAGGATTTTCCTTGTAATTTAGCGTTTGTCATTATCGCAATGAGATCGTATTTCCGCGCCAAACGACCGATTCCCGCTAAAATGCTCGCGATAAAAAATATTTATCGCCTATTAGCGGGAGTTTATTCTGCATAAATTATGTTTTACGTGTCTTGCACATTGATAATATACGCTAATTCAATGACGTTTTCAACGATCGGGAAATTTAATTTCTACACATAACAGCATCTATGAATCAATGGGTATGATTTTCTACGTGAATTGAACACAATATCACTTCGTAATATATTATTTCACTATTGTATGTGAATGATATGGTAAGGGCGTTCTATCGCTCGTCGTTGAAGCGTTTTCTGGAAGCAGCTATTTCCTAACATGTTTTTTTTCTACGATATTTGATTGGTTGCCAGCCAATTGCAAAATCCATCATGCATTATAAAGAACTCCGCAATGTGAAGACGTGTCTTGACAGATTATTTTTTACAATTGTTGGTTTTCCAAAGAGGGCACGCCTTCCTCTCGGCTACCAGGGAGACATTAAATTACTGAAACTTATTAAACTGGTGATTTTATGGATGAAATGATACCATCAATTAATCTACACTTTAATTCTTATTCATGCTGATACCACCGTAACACTGGGTCAGTTTTATTATGTATACGTTTAAATAATCTATTCACTATTACATCTGGGTTTGCCCGAGTCTAGCTAACCAGAAAAATTCTAATCAAAATCATTTTTGCGCATCGTATGTCAGCGATTAAAAATATATTAATTTTAATTATTCATACATAAAATTGCTTGTGATGGGCTTACTGAGAAGTTCTGTGTACCCCATTAGTATTAAATTGTGTCATATGTCCCATTTATTGGATAAATTTATTTTAAGAGATCAACATTAGCATATTATTAGTATCAATCAAATTTTATATCACCGAAATATATTTTTAAACGGAAAATTGTTTATCAATGTGTAGTTTGAGTAAATGTACCCACACAAAGTTATATGTAGTTTTAGTAAATTATGAATAGTTCACATTCGGTAAAAATTATTATGATGGTGGGTTGTTGAGTTGTAAATTTTTTAAATTTATTGTATATCATTTTTAACATCAACAAAAATTTAAAATTATCGTAAAATGTGGAAAGGCAAGGGTCTTTAGAAATGATTGATATTCGTCATAGCATGTTTTCACTCGTCCGATGCGTTATAGACATGCATTCCTACCACGCATTAAATTTATCTTTTGTTACCTGTTCAATACGGGATTTTTTATATCTATTCCTTCCTTGTATTTTGTTTCTTTTCATCTACGCACCCTGCCTCCTAATCTCGTGTCATTTCAAAGCGACAGGCAGCAGAAAGAGTAGAAAAGTGATGACAAACAATTTAATTGAACTACTTATCTACCTTGCCTTGCGAAGTTTAACTCATGTTGTGTGTGTTTTAATTCTACTTTATAAAGTGTATATAGTATTTATATCTCCACAATATAGCGATTTATCTTGATATTTTTTTTCATGAGACCAGTTTAAATATACAGCTCCACCTATTGGGGACCCAAATTCCAGATGATAAAATATTTTGCTTTTTTTGACAAAGATTGCAGACTAACCCGAGAACACCGATTCGCAAGTTGAACTATACGTTGATAAAAAAGTATTATTACCATAAAACCCGAAACAAGACAAATACGCCATAAAACATTTCACGAGTTTCACATTTTAATCATTTCATCATAAGTGTATTATTTAATGTGCTGTTCTCTGTGATAATATATCGGTATATTTCAGAAATATTCCATTGAAAACTTGTGAAATTTGCTAAAAATTTACTTATCCAACCGCTTATTTAAATGCGATATATAAAGAATCGTTTGACTATTCGCAAACTATATTCGCATATTTTTTTTAGAGAACGCTCCTCTCCGATCTTCGTTTGAATCGAACAACCGTTTGTAGTGAGCCTTTGAATGTATTTTGATATGAAAATAAAATTTTAAGTTGAATCTTAAGATTCTCTGAAATCACAAAAACTGATTTCCAACTTTCGAAGCCTCTGACGAACGCAAAAACCGTGTTTTTTAAGACAGACAGACACGTTTCATTCTCCGAAAGAAATCTCAGCACATTTTATTTATATTGCTTTATTTTTGTTTTAGTTCACAATTTTACGTAATTTTATGCTAAGTCCAGAAAAAGCTTTCAAACTAAAAAGCCTTTTATCTTTCAAAGTTTAGTTGCTTTCTTTGATAATGAAAGTTTTCCGGTGATGCTTTCAACGTGAAATATTCACAACGTTCTTATTTTATTTTACTGTTCCCATGTACTGTCTTATTTACACTTTTAAAGCTTTGGTGATATGTGTCTAAGTTTTAATTTATATATATATATATATATGTCACATTATCGCGTTCTTATAAAAAATGACGACATGTCCGCAAAACCTCAATCACGGTACCATTTTGATGATTGAATTAGCACCATAAATTGATTTAATAAATTAAACCACGATAAAATAATGATACATGATATGTTATGAAAACACGATTGCCGCATCATGTCATAGATTTGTCACCAATAAATAATAATTGACTATATTTTATTCATAAAAATTACTTTAGTAGGATAAAATAATATATGTAGCAGCATTTACTGGTGTATTATAACTGAATCAAAAAGGGGCCTTTGAGGTCCTTATTATCTCGATTCACGAGTCTCGGGACCACTTTAAGCCATTGAATAAATAAATCAGGGTATTTATTCCCTGTCCAATTGGAATTTGTATTGTATAGTATACCTAAGTCCTCAGTCGACCGGAGATGAGATGAAATATGATGCTTGAAGATTTAGTCCTTTGATATTCCGCAATCGCGGTTTCTTACCGGTAGCCGGTCGGTCCGGAATTTGGTTCGTTATAGTATTACGCATGAGTTAAAAAGAAACTTTAATTGAGTGTACCAAGAAATTATTTTTAACTTTCCATGGTTTCAACATTGAGCATAATGTTGATATCATTTTAAGACCAGTTTCTTCTTTCTATGTTATTTATATCTAATTATCATCATATAATCGATTTTTTGTAATTTGATTTTATTTTATAATTGGCTTTTAATTTGTAAATATACAACATCAACCACGTAGAAATGAAATATAAAATTTCGATAGATTATTTTTATTTGACTCTTCTGGTTTGTACATGTACTAGGTTCTGTAGGATAAAATATCATGTATTCGAATTCGTCAATCCGCCTTAACGAGTGAATAATGCCCACGCGCACGGAAACTATGGAAAATAATAAAATATTATTATGTCAGTATTATTCTAAAATACAAACTGCGTACCCATTATCGGATACAAGTTATATGTATATAACGTATCCACTGCACCATTTACACCTTTTCACTTCATTTCATCCGATTTCAACACTTCATCTGTTTTATACATTATTTTACATCGATTATAATGTCAAGAAATCGATGTCTCGATACTTGGATTCGTTGACCTATAACTAAATAATTGGTAATGCGCACGACTATATCCACCTAGTGATGGTTTGGTGCCAGAATAGTGTATGAATCAATCAATTCTTCGAGATCTCTCACAGCCGCCCTTTCTTGTCACTTCTGGGAACCTATAAAAATAAGACTCAAAGAAAGAAACTACATTCCCACAAACTTTCGGCTGCTGATGTTGAGTTGGTTCCCCTGAGGCTGAATTAATCGACAAATTGTTATTCACGTTGTGTAGTGCTTGCTGTGTTATCTTCAGCCTGCATGCTAAGTGTATTAAGCTATCAACGAATGCCGAATCTATGCGGTAGGGTTTTTTATATTTACTTTAACCAAGCCTTCATTACACAACTGTCTACTAAATGGTACGTGTAGTTTTATTTAACGTTCTGAAGCGAATACAATATGTCGTATCATGTATTGTACATAACAAAAATGTATATATCCTATAAAATCGTTTCATATTTTGACAGAATCGTATCAGATATAAAGTTAGGATAAACTATTTTTACTTTGCTTTGATGGCACTCGTTTTTTTTACTTTTAATTTATTAATAATTCGACTGTTTTCTATTGTATTTATAATAAGTATGTATGTACGGTATTGTCATAATAAGCTCAGTTTTTCGCCCTTTGAGAATGTGTATGTTTAAATCATTATCATTTCGATTCTTTGTAAAGAACTAAATATATTAAAGTACTAACCGATAAAAGTTCTAGTATGTTGTGTTCGTGTAATTATGATATTTTCGTTGCGTCAATAAATTAAGGCAAGGTCTGGATTCCGTGGAGTCGCTGGCAGAAATTATTAGGTTCAGTTAGGTTCCATCACTTTGTTGTTGGTGTTCTTTTATTCAACAATAATATTATCAACATCCACGGGACAAACAATAATATTGTATATTGTCGATTTCATGTAATGTATAAAAGTTAAGACACACATCATAAAATAATGTGCATAATCTAAATATGTATAATATCATACACATTGCAAAGAAAACAGTCAATGATGCATTACTGTTTTAGGCAAAATAGAATAAAATGAATATGTTAATTATTTTGTAACTCTGTGTAATATCGGTTGGCGAAGGCGAAGAACTATTGACTCCTGCGACGCCACCACAGCGTACGAAAGGTGAAAATCTAACTCACATATTTGTATATTATATTTTTAAAATATACATGAAACGGATATACAAATACGTAAAAATTAAGACCGAGTTGTAACGAAAGGTCATTGTCTTCGCACCGCGTTATACGAGAAGTACTTGTATAACTATTTTATAACCATTGTAAGAATCAATTCTTTACTACATTGCATGCTCATAACAATCGATAATTCGTAACCTCAAGACAGTGTCTGTAATCTTTGGTGTTTGTTTCAGCCGGTGGTTTGCCACCTGTTCCTTATTTCTTGGTTCTCCATCCTGTTGTATCATATTTTTTATTGTAAGATCTTCCGAACTCACCTTCGGATTTCGTCGCCCACCTGCCTCTCCGCGAACACCTGCCCGTTGTGTTAGTATCTTACCTGTTTTGTCATCCTTCCTGATGATGTCGGGTTAACTTCGCATTAATTTTATCGAATGGGGCGTAATGTCATATAAATATAATAGACTTTTCATCACCCTTATATCTACTCCATACTTTACTGAGTCATTCAAATTATTTACTTAATATTAAACTAACTACTTTTTTATTATCTTAGAGTGTTTGATGATATTATATAACTAAACAGCTCGTAGCTAAAATTAGTGGGTGTGCTGCTCCGAAAAAAATTTTGCCTTTGTTTTGGAATTGTGTAAAATAAATCAAACATATATAAAAAGATAATTTATTCAGAAACTTGATAACATTCTAAAAGAATCAAATAGACTAGCTGGAAGCAGGATAATAATCTAATTCTACACTTTATCGCATTCAAGAACACCACTATAATTTGGTACACGGCTTTTAAGCACAACGCACTCGCAGTAAAAAAACTACCTCCCACCAGCACACCCAGTCGGAACTGTGGGGACGACGGTGGTCTCTCTCCCTCGCGTGCAGCTTCCTATGTGCGCATGTGGACAACAGTCGGAGACCACGCTGCTGGAACTGTGAAGCCCACAGTTCCATTCCAAGATTTTCGTATCTTTTTCATAAACTGGAGGATGGCTACTGACATTAAAGATAATATATTGTACAAGTATGAAGAGTGAATTAAGGAAGAAAGGACTCATTATATTGAATGTTCAAGTGAAAATAGGGGGTGCTGCAGTTCCACAGTGCCTATACGCCAGCCGCCACTATAATTAATATACGATAATTTACAAATACAACGATCATACATTTCTAAACGATTTACACATAAGTTAACCAATGCAATATAAATCTAAGCTTAAAAAAATAGTTGATACGGAGACATGATTTGATTATCGGATTAGATATCAATATAATTTTAATGAAAATACAGTTAATTAATTCTGGATAAGTATAATTTATTGATTAACTAATGTATTGGATATTTTTTTCCTAGACTACTATACAATATAGTCGTACGTATAAGGTAGGATGCGTTTGGAATATAGTATAACTCACCACTATATGGAAACTCTCACAACATGGTCGACTTACAATGATAACTTAATACCGATAGTTTTCATTATTTATAAGACTAATTGTATTTTATTAATATCACTGAGTCTAGTCGATAACACAAATGTTGTATATGTTAACTATAGTGGAGCATTAATTTCTAATGTTAAAAGTCATGTTAGCAACATAGGGAATGACCACCGCAGCGTGCGTGTAAACAGTGTTTTTCCAACATGATAATAACAAGGCCGACCCACCTTCGCTAATTATTTATTTGATTTATAATTTTGTTGTTAACTTTTGGTTGGTTTAGAGATCACGCACTTTAAAAATTCGCCTCGCGAGCAGTTTATTATAATAATTGTTGCCGCGTGCTAGCTTGGTATGGATTACCGCTATACACACATTCTAACGACTACTGTTTCCTTTAAGATAATTTATCTCGTATTTTATTTTGATTTCAATCAAAATGTCTCAAATATGAAATATTCCATACACTAGCTCCATAACAATTCCACAATCCGACATATCCGGGCTGCTAACTGACCGCTATCAAAAAATAGCAATAGTTTTCGGAGTCGTAGTTTTCGAAATTCCAATCATTCAATTTGCAAAACGTACTAGAGGGATATATTTAAATAAAAGCTTTGCTGAAAAGTGATAGATCAACGATTATTTTTACAGTTGAATTATTTCCTGTATGCGTTGATGTGTACGTTCGTAGTTTCTAGATTAACGTGTTCAGTCCGCGTAGGAATTTTATGATAGTTTTATTATTACGAGATTTTGAATATCTTGTTTGTTCACGTTAACGTCGACGTCAAAAAATCGATATTTCGGTGAATATATTTCAGATCTACCATTGTAAATAGAAAGTATGTTTAGGTTTCGGATAAACTGTATGCCTAAACAGTGAAAATTTAACATTTAACTCCTCTAAATGTTGATAGGGGCTATTATCAGCGTTTGGGCGTTTGTTTGTTTAGTTTATTCCAGATTGTATGACTAAGCAAAATTATCTTCCACGCCAATAATGTTGATCTATAGACTATATTATTACTAGATAGACTGAAGGATACACCGATTTATTTGCTATTTGTTTAGTGGATATTATTTATATTATCACCAATGTTAATAGCCGTGTATTCGGTATATAAAAAAAACGTTTAAAAATCATCACATATCGTCTTAAATATTATACATATTCTTTGAACTGCAGTCTATTCAAATAGGAAGTTAGAATCGTACGCATCCGCACATAGCCACAAAGATGCAATTTCCGCGAAATTTGACAAAAAATTGAACTCAGGTTATTTTGGATTTATGATGAAGTTATTTCTTACATTTTTTCCTTAGGATTTTCCTTGTAATTTAGCGTTTGTCATTATCGCAATGAGATCGTATTTCCGCGCCAAACGACCGATTCCCGCTAAAATGCTCGCGATAAAAAATATTTATCGCCTATTAGCGGGAGTTTATTCTGCATAAATTATGTTTTACGTGTCTTGCACATTGATAATATACGCTAATTCAATGACGTTTTCAACGATCGGGAAATTTAATTTCTACACATAACAGCATCTATGAATCAATGGGTATGATTTTCTACGTGAATTGAACACAATATCACTTCGTAATATATTATTTCACTATTGTATGTGAATGATATGGTAAGGGCGTTCTATCGCTCGTCGTTGAAGCGTTTTCTGGAAGCAGCTATTTCCTAACATGTTTTTTTTCTACGATATTTGATTGGTTGCCAGCCAATTGCAAAATCCATCATGCATTATAAAGAACTCCGCAATGTGAAGACGTGTCTTGACAGATTATTTTTTACAATTGTTGGTTTTCCAAAGAGGGCACGCCTTCCTCTCGGCTACCAGGGAGACATTAAATTACTGAAACTTATTAAACTGGTGATTTTATGGATGAAATGATACCATCAATTAATCTACACTTTAATTCTTATTCATGCTGATACCACCGTAACACTGGGTCAGTTTTATTATGTATACGTTTAAATAATCTATTCACTATTACATCTGGGTTTGCCCGAGTCTAGCTAACCAGAAAAATTCTAATCAAAATCATTTTTGCGCATCGTATGTCAGCGATTAAAAATATATTAATTTTAATTATTCATACATAAAATTGCTTGTGATGGGCTTACTGAGAAGTTCTGTGTACCCCATTAGTATTAAATTGTGTCATATGTCCCATTTATTGGATAAATTTATTTTAAGAGATCAACATTAGCATATTATTAGTATCAATCAAATTTTATATCACCGAAATATATTTTTAAACGGAAAATTGTTTATCAATATAGTCTACTTTGTAGCATTTAGAAATGAATTCATTGTTCTTAGTATAATGTGACTATTTGCTTTAAATAATTCATTATATTCTTACTGCTTATGGAAAAGAAAATTAGTCTTGTTTTATATTATAACTAATATCAATCACGTGCGTGCATTAATATTTTCATTTATATTAATAAGAATGTTTGCAGGAATTCGTTGAAAAGCGGTTAATATAAACATCCGATAGTGAACTGACAAACTTGTATATCCGATAAGGTGATGTTAGATAGTGATAAAATTGGAAACGCAGCCAGTCAGAATTCGAGGAAAAGATTGATATCGAGTATGTTACCTCTATCATTTTTGTAAACAAACCAACCGTTTAGTGGTATTCTGTTTTAAAACGCTAACCGCGATGTACTTCTGTTATTACAAACGGTTGACATTATATTTACGATCATGGATCGCGTGGATTAACCAGAGATATGTATTATCCACATATCACACGAACAAATTATCACAGCGGTTGGTTTTTTATAGGAGATTTTTGTAGCATGTCTATGATTGCGGCCCTGTAGGTATATTGCATGCATAAAATACCGAGATATGGACAGTTATTGCATAATACTTATAATTATTACATTAAAAGATTTGGAATTTATTTATTTAACACAGGTTAGATATAGTGAATTGACCGAAACTCTCACTGATGATAATTGGCATTTTCATCTTTAGTGTAGAGGGTGATAATAAAAACAACAAGACGTGTGATGTATGTGGGCTTTTTTCCAGAATCACGATGAACCCGTTGGAATATTCACGTTTTATTTGAATGATTTTTAAATTTCGCTATATTATGTTACGTATTGTTTTTTTTTGAATTTATATACTTACGCGTAACCTGAAGATGTTGAAAGGCATTAAGTCTGGGCTGAGATTGACTATTTAGTGTGACGTTTACAAATTTTCAATCCTTTATTTGAAATAATTTTTCATCAAGTCGGTCTAATATTAGTTATCTCTATTTAACATAATATTATCGATGAAAAATATGAAGCATTAGGTACATTTAGTTACTTATTTATTATAACCTTTATCTAAATGCCTCGAAAGGTATTCGAACCCGCGACCCTTTACGCCTCACTAACGACCCTGACTCATCTCGATAGATTTTCTCGTCTGACAGTAATGAGCTGTCTATGGAAGTCCCTTTACACATTCAAACCCCAGCGAGCATTATAAATTTGAGCATTTGAGTAATTATTAAATGTCTTCTCATTTTTTCTTTTGTTTCATAAATATATTATCGTAATAAATTATACAGTCAATGATTATGAGGTTTTACTTATGCTGAATCAAAATGCCATACGACGACCTTTTATGTATTTCAATGCCAATCGAGGATTTGATTAGTCAGTTGCTGCTATTGTACCTGGAAAAATTCTAAATGTGGCAAAAAGTGATAAAACACCGCAAAATATTATGTATGCCATCACATCATGGTTGATATTTTAAACACAATGCATATTCACTTATGTTCAAAACATTGTTTCTCTTCATCAAACTCTGCTCCTTGCTGCTGCGGAAACGGAAACAATATTTTACGTTCTTGAACACTCAGGATATATTATAGTTCACCTTGTTATGCCTTCGAATCGTTTACTAAATACGGACATAATATTTTGTTTCGCGTACGTTCTACATAACGAAATCATTAGATTTTGGCTAGATTTTTAGTAGTGGCTGTTGAGATATTCAATTAAAATATTTGGAGAAAAAAAAATTCTACGATGTTTTTGATGCTCCGGATACGATAAGTTAACTCCAAGTAAGACGAACAAAAAAAATCGGGCGATGGCATTTACACTTGGGCGTGATTAGTTGCAGCCAATTCACCTGAAGCGTTTACGTTAATATTTTCTCCCTTTTTTATATTGAAATAAGTAGGTATCTTACAAGATTTCGGTCATTATAGAAGAACATATTTTTTTGTGTACTAACATAATTGTGTGTATCTTTTATGAATCGTTTTCTTGCCCTTAATCATATTGATACTTAATCATATCACCTTGTGATGCAATGGTTCATTTGCATGTTTATCGTATTAATAGAACTATTAAAGATTATTAAATTGTTTATTATTACATACTTTATGTGAAATTATTAATTCTAAATTGATTTTGAAAAAATACCTCACTGTGAACAGAAAAACTATGATCATTAGCAACTTATTTTTTTTTAGATTCTTGCAAAATACTTTTATATTACTCATTATAAACGTATAACAAAAACCTGTTGAATTATGTTAATTTCTGCAACCGATGATAACTATTTTCCACGTTTTACGTCGTATATTCTGTTTTGTTTTTTTCCTAAAAGTAAAATCATTTTTTATAAGCTTTTATTTATTAATACTTGTACAATTTTGGTTTTGTGAATTGAACATCTACTAAATATATTATAATATTAATATATAAAATATATTATAAGAACAAGCTAGAATAAACCACTCAGAATGCAAAATGAATATGTGTGGGTTTTTATATGTATTTGTCAACTTCTTTTAAATTTGCATATTAAATACATATTTTTATTCTTTTGTGTTCGCTGGACATTCAAGTCAAACATAAACAGTTAAGTTAATTGGTTACTATTGGGAATATTAATTAATCAATAAGGACATCTTCCCGTGTTTGGTTTTTGTTTTTGTTTAAGTAATATCGTTATTAACCGTAATATTGATTTGTGAGGGTATTTAAGAGGTGTGAAAATTAAGTATCTTTAATACACAGTCGGTTAGGTAACTCTTCTGATTTTTTGTTATTCCAGAAAACGGTCAGCACCTTTTTCTGGGTTTTCAAGCGGACAACATCTTTAAATCGTGTGTACATCGTTGAAATACTAGCCGTCTCTGTTCTACAAGCTGTATTTGGTATCAACTCTGCTTTTGCGGGGCCTACGTTTTCTTATTATATACAGCGTTATAGTTTTGTCTCTGTTTTTAGGAATCTTGTAGGATCACCACATTTTTAAAGTAAAAATCTTTGTTTCCTCTCTTTATTTATTACAGACTTTTATTTGAATTATTGTTGTTATTTACTATACAACTTGACAAATTGATTTAAAATACAAGTTTTTTTGTTGTTGATTATAATAAATTAAAATGTTAAAATATCGTTGTGTATTTTTTTTCAATTATACATTTTTACAAGTATACCCTATAAAAAATGCGATGAATAATATGATTTACTTTCATGTAAAGTTTTCCAATAATTAGGATATCCTGCACAATATCCGGAATTAAAAATTAGATGTTTGCAATCAAATTCATCATGTAATCAATTTTTTTTTTCTACTGTGCATTTAAATTGTTATTTTATTTTTCTGCCACATTTACCGGACGTCAGTAATAATTTTGGCAACCATTTCCTTATCGGCCGGTATTTGAACAAAAATGAGTATTAATCTAATTACTATACTGTATGATGTCTGCCGTAGACTCTTTTGTACTTGCTTTGTTTGAACCAAATTAAGAAATATAACTTGTCCATCGAAACAGTCATACATCACGCCTTATCTGTATAATATAGAAAAGAGATAGTAATTAGTCTCTCTACTCACCTTAATAATTACTCGGTCTTATAACCTAAATATAATAAAAACCTATAAAATAAATTAAATGTAAATATATAAATTACAGAAAATCATGGTGACCCTAACATTAAGACCGAGCTGAAGTCGGCAATATTATAATTTCATACAGCTTTTGCCTGTCGGTTTGCCAGCCACTCGCAGTGTTGCCATATCTTAGGCGTTTTCCGTTTCTTTGTTGATAATATTTTTTATACGATATCAAGAATATTTTTAAGATTATGTATATTGTGAATCTAACTTCAAATGCATTATGTAATCGTAAATAATAGTTGCAATGTTAGCAGTATAACGCTATTAACTGAGAAAAATGTACTTACTAAATAAGTTTTCAACCATATAAATAAAGATAACAATATTATCTTGAAAATGATTCGACAACTAAAATAAGACAAATTATTTCTATCTGATTTATTATGTCAACGTATTATAATTGCTATTGTGCAATTTCAAATTAAATCCATACCATGTGTAAATTAATTGAGTCAACAAATATTGTTATTTTAGTCGCATTTTTTATGCAATAGTTGTACGTCATATATTTTTAAGTAACTTGTATTGTTTTCCCCGCATAATTTATTGTAGTTAATATTGTCTTTTGCATCTGGCAACATTAAGGCAACCAGTTACGATTACAACGCGACAGCCTTTGCACATGGCTCAGTACGAGTTTTTGTGACTTTTCGAACGCGCGTTCGTGTTATTCCAAATTTGAAAAGTTTCCTGGGGGAAAGTTTAGTTTTGTTTGTGGTGTGACAAGTGAATCGATCTCATCGATTGTTTACGCATTGATCAAACAGTGTGAAACTTGTGAACGAACCGCTTTTGTGGATAATATTCCTTCGTATGTATTTTTTGTGACGTGCATTTTGCATTCTAGTCCTGTGGCAGTGCAATAAAACAACACTGCGAAGGGGCTGATGCTATTTTGTTTGTTTTTCGTTTTGTGCATTCCATTGTTTCGGTTTCTTGGAAATTATTTGAAATTCGAATTTAAATTTCGCTTATTGCTAGCTACAAATTGCAAAGTAATATCGCATTAATACATTCCTAACGTTATTATTTCATTGTGAAACGTTGTGGTTTGTGCTTAAAAGAATAAAACAAACGAAACATAATGAAAATATGAAATCTATTACAATTTGACGTACTTTTAAATTTTAAATTTAAATAAACGTTTATAATCAGTCAGTCGCAGTTTCGTTTCGTCTTAACAAAGTAAACTATTTGAATTTCATCACTATCGTGTTTAAACTATACAGCTTATTTGCACAAGATTTTTATCTGGCCACTTTTTATTCGTTAACATATGAACGTTATTGAAGGTTAAATTAAAGTAATACATACTTTATCAATTCAATCAGTAGTACAGCAATAGTATTACTAGTAAATAATTATAATTCTATCGAATTCAAAAACCCAATTGTCTGTGTCTTATTCTCAAGCCGTCGTTAAATCTGCGTGGAAACCTTTATCCACAACATACTAAATGTAATGATTATATGAAATTCTCATATAGGGGATTTCATTGATACTTAGACCGCACGTTCATGATATGACGGCTTTCAATTATTTAATATTTTGAAGACGATTCACACAATATATATTATATTATATACATTACATAAACAAGTCAGATACATGTAATTAAATTTCACACAGTCAGTATAGTTTCTTTTTATATTTTTTATTATAAAATAATTATTCCTATTTGAACGTATTTACATTAATGAAATCGTTATTCTTACAATATTTAGTACCCGAAGTGCTTTCAAATTTATTTTCATATAGCCACGTTTATTAAAATAAGTAAAATAACAAAACAAAACTTTTGAAACGGCATCTTCATATTTTTTTTTTGCAAAAGATAGCTGCTAGCGAGCTTGTTAAATAAATAATTTAATATTGATGTAAGCTTTTCATAAAAAAATAAATATAAGATTCACTCGTCTCTTCGTAGAAGAAACTCAGTGTTATTGGGTTGTTTGTATTTAAAAAAGCGAGCGAGAAAAAGAGAGGCATCTGGGTAGTCTGCTTACTTTCAGCGGGTAATTTTTAATAAGTAAGCATGTAATCTAATAAATAAGCAAGTGCTCAGATGCCATCGTGTTTTGTATTACATTTTCAGAAACAGGAGTTTCCTTGTAGCCTTGAATGTAACGATTTTTCGAGATATCATATTTTATTACAATATTCAACATAAAGCCACCACTCACTTATACATAGAGGCTCAGCCCCGGCATTATGCCGGAGCGAGAGATAAGAAATCCATTACATTTATTCGCATAATGTGTTTTATAAAATGTGAAATTGTTTTTCACCTCGAGCGAATTGCCGCCAACCCTTTGACATTTACCTAGAACTGAAGTGGTTTAGCTTGCTTACTAAGTATCAATCAAATTTTCCGATTATCATCACAATCATAACAAGTCGTAAAAAATCTTTCTAGTTTAATAAGATGAAATTGTTCTAATCTTCGATGTTGTGATTTCGCCGTCGGTAATAATTGTCCAGGACAGTGTATTATCTTACAGTGTTTCGTTTCACTACCGTCTTTCCCCGTAAATACGACTTACCAAGATTAAAAAAAATGTTTTAATATAAGACCTACCCATAAAATAAGACCTAGTGAAAAATACGTTACGAGTTCTTTCTAAACAGATCGACAACACTGTTGAAGCTGGAAGATGCTGAAGTGATTAAATGAGCACTTGCATTCAAATCCTTTGTTGATAGCATAAACTTTTCTAAATACCAATTCTTTTCCCTCAGACATATAACTCCTAACCCAAAAATAAGCCCTAGTGAGTTTTCTGGGTGCAAAATTAATATAAGGCCGGGTTAATTTCGGGGAAACAGTTTACTGAATATGTCCAGATTTGTTTACTTGCTGTCACATTCACTCCATTGTATAGAGTGGTTGCTCTAGTATAAGAACAGACCCATGTTTCATACTTAAATGTGTACTGACTTATGTTGCAATTCACTTCAAACTTTTTTCAGTGTCTCTTTGATGCCTTATTTACATCGTATCAATTGGTAATATGAGTTTTCTTTCTTGATAAAGTAAAAACTTTCCAACGAATTTGTTTGTACAAAGCATACGAATTAAATATATGTAATACAAACATTGTTCATTTTTCCTTTCCACTAATATAATTTGTTCTGGACATTGCATTTAAAAGCCACTTGTACTTTGTGCTCTGTTTTAAGTTTACTTATGGCTTTTGTTCAATTTAACCTATAGGTCATATATAAGTTTCACTCAGTTCTTGGAAGTCATTTTACCTCTGATTTAAAATCCCTGCCCTAAAAAAGTTAAGGTCCCTCGTTTGCACTCATATTGTGTCTTCTGTAACATCGAAACATTTGAATTCTGGAAGATCACTTCTAAAACGTACATTCCCTGCCGTAATTATTTATATACATAACATGCCTATTATATGTGAAGGTTTTCATCTAGTTGTTCAAACTTCAAAAGGAGATGAACAATGAAGATCTTACGAGATAAACCTGTAATTGTTCTCCACTTACCATCTTTAGTCTAAAGCAGACACTTTGTTGCAGACTCTCAGATTGATTAATGGATAAAACATTATATTAATCGGTTCATATTTAAACTCAGAACAGTAGATATTTTGACTTGTTAAGTTTGTATTGCACACTATCGCAGACTTCATAACACTTTCCTTGTTTTGTTTTAGCAGCAATGGCAACCTTCGTGGGGGACAAAACGATAATGTTCCGACAGTTACCCATGGGAAATAATTTTATAGCGTCGTTCTGTTTACATTTTGAAATACTTATTGTAAGATTGTTTGGTAAGGTTAAACATAACTGTTAAATCTCTTAATATTTTAATTGGACCATTTTAATCCAATAATAATCCCCATCTCGATAATCATCCATAAATTAGCAACTAGATATTTGAAAATAAAATTGGAGACAACATTATCACCATTTTCGGTGATTACCATTGTCTATCGATATCTATATCGATGTCTATATGATATCTAATATCGTAGAAATATGTTTTGTAAAACTTTAGCGAGTATTTTTTCTGTTCTTTGCTGAAATCGTATTCCTTTTTTAATTGAAAATCCCCTTTAGTTAGTCGTCGGTAAAAATAATGTATTTACTTAATAAAAATACGAATAAAAATAGCAGCTCTTCGGTCGAGCATATTTTACATAATAGTTCAAATTATAGTTTTAACATATTGGTTTTAGAAACAGACGTTGTTAATAGTAATTTGCATTGATGGAGGCTAGTAATGGAACATCGATAGTAATACTATTGCAGAGTACGAATGCTTGGCGGTAATATTGGCCAATCGGCGTGTAGATCCCTCGGTGTGAGTCAAGTCACGAAGTGGTCCTCGGTGGCTGCGGTCGTGATGCCAGCTAAACACAAAATGTTAATTCTACTGAGTGTTGCCACAACACTCGATACACTTTTGCTTTTTTACCACGTTTAGAATGTCCACTGCTCACCCACTAACTTAACAGACTGATTCAGCCCAATTACCCGTTACCTAATAGCAAATGATTGGTATTTTTACTGCACTTACCGCTTGCTTTGTAGTTTTTACTTTATTCGCTTTCGCGAATATCCGTAAAAAAATGCACAAATACATAACACAATCAAATAACAGTTCAGTTTGCAAAATTCGAGTGTTAATTAAATTGTGGAACGCTTTTTTTTTTCATTCAACTTTTGTGTATACTTCGTATTGATGACACCGTAGTTTTAATGATGAAAACAATTTTTTATCTGCGCGTCTAATGTAAAAAATATTAAAATCCTTGTGTTAAATCGTCATACCGTTAATTAACCTTCATATCGGAAAATAAGTATTTGAATTGGTTAAAAACACTCTCATGCCCTCTGGTAAATGTTCACCATGTTTTCACCCATTTGTCAAGAGTGCAATGAGAACGTAATAATTATTTACGACCACTAGCGTTTTATCTATGAGAAAATTCTACATAATGGCTCTAATAATGCAACTTATATTGTATTAATAATATTATACAATGATAAAAAAGAGAAGGGTATATTTGTACAGTGGAACACATTGTTATTATTTCGGTGAAGGGAAACAGTTATATTAAAAATGAATGGTAGCCGTGGAAGCTAACTATCGATTGTTTGTAAAAAGAAATGGAAAGTGTTTCCATTGAACTCTTGTTCATTTAACATTTTGTACAGGTTCACTTTATCCCATCGTATGTGCTCATGATTATAATTATAGTTTATGGGGGGCATAGGAAAGATTGCCGATTGGAAAAACATGCGAAGGTGATCGACCCTTAGATACTCCAGTCGCTGCTATATTATCCGCTGATAATGACGATCCATCATTATTTTAAAACTATATTAAATATATTTGATTTTATTATGAAAAATAGTAAATCACACCAGGCGGGTGAGGTAACTTGGATATTTCCGGATAAGATCGATGCGCATTTAATTATCTCTGAAGAAACTCTTTTCTCAAATACCGTAGTTATCGTGTTATCTTGTCGTCTACGTTAACCCATATGCGATTCAACTGTTTCACTCAATTACACGTTTATGAGTGAGTAATATTCGCATTAAATACATGACAATTACGCTTTTATTGTTTGTTAAAAAAATGAGCTGGCGGCAAATGTCATTTCTATTTTCCTTTTTTTAGAATGTCAAACGCTTATTCCATACATATTTATGTGAACTAATTTATGCAGTGATAGTGAAACCGAATGAAATGTGTTACAACCGGTTTGAAACGCGACTAAAAAACATTCTTAACACAGTGCCATTTGTATTCCAAAACATTAAATTATAATTGTCAAAAATATATTCAAACATAAAATGTTGGCATTCTAGAAAAAAAATAATGAATTATTTGAATCTTTAACACTCTTGGATATAGTGACAGATAGCTTGAACGTGATGCGGTTTAACGGTGAACGTAATATCGGCTCGGTGTGAGAAGACGATGCTCGATTCTTCGACCTGCGACGACGGCTGCGGTGGCCATTCCGCTGGTGATGAGAACTGTGGAAGGCGAAGATCTACCTTCTACATACCGCTGTCTGAAAGCCTCGAAAACTATTTACCTCCGTCGCCTCCTCCGCATACTCCTGCACCTCACAGATTACTCTTAAGAGCCAGGAAGACTGTATCGAGATCATCAACAAGCCCTAACAGATCAGAAGTTTTTGACACGTTTCCAACAAAAGCTGCTCCAAAAAATCTCAACTTGTCAAAATGCGATATTGATTATGACGAATCAAAAACTGCTCCAACCAATTTAAACGTCACCAAACTTAAAGTGCCAAACGACAACGCTTATACAAACTGCAGAGCTTCCTCTGTTAGTTCTTTGAGATCAGATCCTGTAATAAATTCGAAAATTTCAGTTGGTAGTCGTTCACAAACTGATCTCCCGTCATCGGTCATGCTTGTTAAGGTGCGAGCAAAAGAAATAGAAATTTGCAAAACTCCTCTAAAGAGTGCACTGAGTTGCGGTTCTTCTACAGGAATTCTTCCACTAAACGTCGGTGGAGATCGATCAATTCGTAAAAAAGAACGGAGTTTTATTGGACTGTCGGTGTCGAAGTCTGCATCCAGAATTGACTTGATGCTTAGTACAACAAAGATATTGAAATCTTCATCCAAAAACGACGTATCATTACCTGCAAATATTAACACTGCCGTGCTAGCCGAAAGCAAAGTTGATAAAACCAAATTGATACAGACCAACAGTTCAAAGACACCGGACTATTTATCGCCCACGAGAAACATGAAAGATACCATTGCACCAAAAAGTCCTCGTTTCAGTCTCATAGGAAGATCCCACAGTGCTAAACTCTCCAGAAGTAATTCTCTCCTGAAGCCATTTGTACGGCGTGATGTGTATGAGCACGCAGAGCCCGTGCCCATGGTAGTTGACCTGAGTGCTTCAGCTGACGCCGAACGGTTTTCTAAACTCTTAAAGGATTTCAGTGAAGGAAAGTGCGTAACTAAAGAAGGAGAGAACAATGAGCTGATAGACGCTTTGCTCAAAGGCAGTCCTGTTCCAGTAAGGAAAAGTGCTATCAGAAGCTGTCTCTCTGCTGATGACGAAGCTGTTCATTCCGGTAAATATCAGTTTATTTCACACATTTATAAATGTCTTCGAGTTTCTGAAAATGTATGTCAATTTCACTTTGTTGAAAATGCGAAAGCTAAAACTCCAATACATACTAAACCATTTTATTAGTAGGCCAGTATTCATTCATCTATACATACTTTATATATGCATACATTACCATAGATATCTGTCTAGCAAAGCGCCGCCTATCCGTCAGAGTAGAATATTAAAATAAATTTAGAGCGTGGATGCACAACTTGGTGCAACGTGGAAACGTCGTCCTTTAAATTATATATATATCACGGTTAACACACAAAGACATGACCAAACTCGTGCCTTATTTGTTAGGAGTTTGTTCGGAGATCTTCCGAAAATGAATGTCTAATTTACAAACAATTTCTTCTTGCCTTCTTTTTAATTATGTGCGACATACCTTTGTTCTCTAATAACGACGGTGCAACTCATACTATTTTCATGGTGTGGATAAAAATAAATTCTTACGAATGCTTTTGCAGATGTTCATGACTGGTGATCATTCATTTCCATCCCGCTTTCAAATGAAGGTGTTTCCATAACTCATTAAACCGATTCAGTTTCGCGTGACGTAATGTAAGTATACATGTATGTATCATGCTTATCTCGAATTAATTCACACTGAGAGATCTAATTTTCATTAAACATGCGAGATATCAGTATGTCGGAATAAATTGACTGCACTGAATTAAGGTAGAGATAATGTGTGTGTGTGTGATAGAGATTAATTGTCACCGATGTGCAGAATCGTTCACCGTAACTGTATAGCCCAATTACAGACATAATCCAATAACATACTTACATGTTTTTATGGCATAACCAAAGAGAATATTGTCTTATTTTAGTAGTTAGGGGTAAGTAACACTTGACAGAACTACAATACGGTAGGAGTAATTATGTAACTTTCCGTTGGTATCCGTCGAATGTCTATATTCTTTGAAAAAGGCTACATTTTGCCTACACAATTAATGTTTACTGAAAATATTACGGTCGTTAAAACACCTCAAACTAAACCATAGTTACTGTTGAATATTCCGGGGACCATTGTAACTAATAATTTTTAAAAAATCACTGTTTGTTTTCTGAAAGTACCTTACGGATTCTATTCTATTTTATCGATGATTGGCAATGAGTAGTGCAGTTCGGAGGTAGCTGATATGATAAATGTGTTTTCTAATACAATATTACATTAATCAAAATAAAAACGATTTGAAAAACTCTATAGGATGTTCTATAAGAAAGGATAGAATAATAAAAAATAAACACTGACCAAAAGAGTTACTGTCACTGAATTTTTGTCACTGTCGATATTATTTTATCGTTCCTATTTGGCAATGTCGTTTATCCAATATAAAATATTCATATCGTTTCCAACGATTCGGGTCTCTCAAGTTCTGAAAAAGTCTGATAAAATTTCATGAGAAGCTTTTCAAAGCAGGCGCTTGTTTTGTCGCACGCATGCATCATTCGTTATGTTTTTGTGGCGACCATCAAATAATTGTCATGCACGAAGGTATCACATATGCGCGTGTCGGAGATTTTTTATTCTGTCCGGAGGCGGACTATGTTTCACCATTTTTTCGACCCACGATTCTATAAGTACCAACCCATATTATAGCTATTTCAGATATATCATAGTATCGGACCTTGTGTATAGCTTTTATTAAAAAATATTAGACCTTGATACGCAGGTACATTATGGTTATACTATTTCAAATGGTCAAAAGGCGTCTTACGCAGTATTACTTCTAGTATGTAGTACAGGTTATACTGTACTTCTATTTCTAACGAATATTTGTAAACTTCTTCGCAGTTAAAAGTTAATAAATGTCTTGTGAGTGAAATATTGCTTTCATATAAAAATCTTAATATAAATTCAACTTGATGAACGGTAACTTCACAGAATGCAAACAAACAAAAGTCACATGACTCTTTGTGAAACGTTCCTTTTTCAACATAGCATATAATCATAATACATATTTAAGGAAATACTTATTCAAGAGGAAACCTTCAAATAATGAAACCAATATGACGAAGGTGGCAAACGGTTACTTATCTTTGGAATATGTACATGTAATGCGTCCCTCCTTTTATTCATCTATAGACAGATATTAATTACCTAGGAATGTATTTAATTCCATTTGTACTTAAGGAATCTAATATGTACATTATATATGACTAAGCATAAAATAGTTTTTTTTTTAAATATGGCGATTATTTGTAATTAATGTTCATGGCGGTATTCGTAATATCTTTTTAGTTCGATTACTGTAATTATGTTGGCTTACATGGACAAATAAATCTGAAATAAATAAGTATTTAAATTTATCACATTTTGATGAGCTAAACTCATCATGCCTAAGGTCACTGTCATTTTAATTTCCTTTTGTACCGTACTACCTTCAATGTTTACATAATTTAATGAAACATATGCAGCCAGTAAATCTTGTAACATAAAATATGATTCATTTCCTTCGTCACATCGGTAATTTTGTCGAAATTGTGTAGGAGGCATGTCCAAAATATTCGAGACAGCTGTAAGAGTATGCGAAGGCAAGACATATACTATTTTCTGTTTAGCAAAACGAGCCACGAGTCATCGTCCTCCCAAATACGTCGAGATTAAACACGTATCCACTTCAAACTAACCAGACTTGTAAAAACTTGACCGGGAACTGTACTTCCTGTCTTGATTTATAAATTTATATATTGTGTCAATTATATTTATTTTGAAGAAGGTAGAGCAAACGGAAGACACCTGTTATATTCCTATATCATGTTATCATTTTAAAATAATGAACATTTGGAGGCACAAAAATCTCCACACCAGGTATCCGTTTTTAAAATAATACATATTTGCAACTGACTGATTCTGTGTGGGACATTTTTTGGATATAAATTCCTACAAACACGAGCAATAATTGTATTTGAATATTGATATGATAAAAAAATATGAACCCGCACATTATCACAATGAAACAGCTTCTCAAGTCCGCTTGCCATTGTAATTTGGTTTCTATTAATCAGTTTTTAAACTACAATAGGTTTAGTAGGTCATACGCGAGCGTGAAATCAACAGTAATCAACAGTAAATTATATGTCAAATCGGATGAGGATGGATGCACATTCTAGTTAAACTAAAACGGCCTAGGAATTTGTTTCTCATTAGAATGCTACTCCATATATTTATCTTTTTATGTTATTTATGTTAAATGCCATATAAAAATGTTCTTCTTGTCGCACAAAATTGTATAAAATGACGAATTTATATATACATATATTTTGAAATCTTCGACGTGTATTACAATAAAACTATATCCACCCCTCCATATATTAAATCGCATTAATATTTTAATTGGTTTTTAGTGGATAGCATACCAGTTATCACTCACTAAATGGCCCGTCCTATTAAATACGCATCCCGTTTTGGTGTCGTCAACGAACATCTGTCGCACATTTCCTCATGACATTTTATCTCGCTATTGTAGTCGTTACCTTAATTAATTATTGCATAATTAAAATAACAGCAATGTGGGTGTGCGTAGAAGTGATTAACTCCATGCGAGTATGATATTTTTTTAAATATAAAAATAAATCTTTAATTAATTAACTGGCATGCCCGTCTTGGTCAAGCTCAGTTTTATATTGTACGCTTAGGTGAGGAGATAATGTATATTTTATTATTGTTAAGTATATATTAACAAATCATAACATAGTAGCAGATACTCCGCTACTTTTTTGACTGGTGCGACAATTAGAAACAAATAAATTTACAAGTTATAAAGCTTTCTTCCTATAATTGGTCGTACAATTGAATACAATATGTACATACATATACGAATCCTTTCCAAATGTGTTGCAGCAAATCTTGTTTATTTCTTCTGGTTATTACAGATTTTTTTATGTCAGCGTCTTTTTGTTGGATACACTATTTATAACAATTATTCAATAACATTAGCCACATACATCAGCGTAATAAATCAAAATCTTTATTATTTACTTAAAGTGTGTGTATAAAACTTGCGAGATATCATAATACTTATCAAAAGGATTTTATCGTTACTATTAACCGTAGTAGAGCAGACCACTATAACGCGGCAGAATCTTTGGTTCGTGTTGGGATTGTTGACAGTTGCTGTGTGTAAATGTGGAAATGAAAATGAAGATATCAACCACAATTTTTGGCAGTGTAATCTCTATGACACTCAAAGATTGGGCATATTAAACATTTTATTCAGACTTAGGATTCAACTGCCTCTTTCAATGAAAGTTTTATTACAGTCTCCAGATATTGCTTCATGTGTGCAGGTTTTCAAAGCTTAAACAAATGCGAACTTAAGATTTAAATATTAATGTAAATTATGCTTAAACTTTGTTTTTTGTTAAAATGTATCAACTGTTTAACCGAAATAAATCTTTTTTAAGGTTTTAGCTGGCTTAAATAAAAATAAATGACAAAGGGGGATGTAGCGAAATATTTTCGTCCTTGCAGATAAATACAGGGCCTCTAATTCATGAAAGTATGTTTTAATCGAATAAAATTAAAGTAAAATAGGGTTGAAATAGTACTAAAAGGTAAAAAATACATTTTAAACCTCAAAAGACGGGCTTCTTTTACGAATTTCTTTAAATAAACTGTTGTTGCCAGCAAAGATCAATTATGGAACTTATGGAACAATAATGCTAACAAAGGTTTCGCTTTGGGTCTTAACAGTATCTAAGATACAATGTTAATAAGTATGACTAAATATAAAAGCGTGTGCCGGAATTATGTCATATTTCGATTTAACGTAGTATTCACCGTATCGACATCACCACAAAGTTCTTGTAGATGAAGAATAATTTTGATAGTATCTACAATCATTTTAACGAGAGAATCTTGGGAAACTCCTAACTTAGAATTTGTCGATAATATAGACAATAGATTCTGTATAACTTTTACTATTCAATATTTCCGGCACACGTTTTTAATAAAAAAACATAGTATGTATTATGTTTCGCGATGGTAAGTTTCTTATGTGCGTTAGATTATAAAGCAATAATTTCAATTAATTAGTCTCATTTGTGTATTGTACTGTATGACCGCCCGAAAATATCTACGGCTGGGCAGATTCATGCGTTGGTGATTCAGTTTAATTTTTAACTGGCAGTAAATAATTGCAGCTGCAGTTTGCAATGTCTATTTGTTTCCGCTTTACCATTCATTCTCTACCCCGCTTATCCGGAATATTAAATGAACAAAACGAGAACTGATTCTTTAATAGCGCTCTAAGTCTCTAAGAAGAATCATATTTTTAAAACATTCGACTTACTGCCAACACATTTTTGGTGTAAAATACAAATCTTTGAGATGGTCACTGTGTATGGAGTATATTTTCTTGTGTTAATTTATTGCTTGATCAACATCCCAAATCTACCTGATAAAATTGTGTTTATTAATATATTTAAAATATCAAGTTTAGTGTATTATTGTAAAATTACGAATGCAATCCATTAACAAGCCCAATATCGCGAGATTTTTTAGCTTTCAGCATCATCAGATTTGATATTTGTTCATACAATCTGGTACTACGAGCCAACTCCATTCAGCGAGCCAAACATCAGCCTATCTTCTACTACCTACTGCCAGATTACCAAATGTTACGTTGTTTGCCTGGCTCTTGTTCATTCATACGTTAAATATGGGCGGTTACGGTCTCCAATCCAGATCAGTTGAACTACCTCGGCATCGCCGTGAAACACGCAGAGTTCAATCGCTCGCCAAGATCAAGAGTATATATATACGTTTGAAAATATATTTTTTAAAGAATAAAGTTCACTTTGAGATGGTTTTATGGTTTATTTATTTTATAGTTTACAATTGCGACAAGACTGACGTGAGACTTTTTTATCGTTGGAACTTGTCTCTTTATTTTATTAATTAGCACAATAAATTATGAGTTTACAGTTGCACTTCATGCACCACATCTTTTCGTAATGTTCTTGGATATTTCAACGCTTTTATCACTGACTTTTTTCTGAATTTGCAAATGGAGTTATTGCGCTTAGCATTCAAGAAATCTGTTCGGTACAATGGTAATTTGCATAAGTCGCCATTTAATCTGCAGTCGGCAAGCATTTATTGTACATGACGTGCCTCCAAATCCGGTTCTATGCTGTGCATAGTTTGTAACAGAGTTCGCAATAGAGCTGGTAATTCAGCTCATTCACTCTTGCTGTTTGTTTTGTGTCACCGTTGATTACACTGCTGTGTTTGCAGTTCGCACTCATTCTTCGATCAAAAACACATTTGTATTTCATTATGATACACCGACGAGATTTTATTATGATTGCGACGACTGATTCCTATTATTTACAAGTAATAATATTATATCTAGTACATCCCATAATAACCTACTCGACATTGATATTTCAGTAGTCAAATATATTTTATAAGAGACGGTTTAATTCTTTGCTATACTTAATAATTTTGGAGCAATAAAATGTACAATCAATTATTTGATGGAGTTAATTTATCATAGAAAATTAAATTGAGTTTTTTAAAACAAAATATTACATATAAACATGTCGTCGGACTATGAAATTTTTGTTAAGATCCATTACTTAGAAATGAATCAGCAATTCTGTATTTAAATACCATTTCCAGTTTTGTCCACGGAGCATTTTTCAGATGTCAAATTATTTATGTGAGACTTTCTATGAATATATTTTGCTTCCCGGCTGTATATTTTCAAAATATAGAGCATAATATTATATTTACATACAATTAAAAAAAATATAATGAGTGGTTCTCCACAAATGACCATCATCAGTATACAAAATACAATTACATCACATTACTTATCTATAGTTATTTCCTGTCGTAGATACGCAGTTCCATGGGGTAGTCAATATTACAAATATAATAAAAAAATATGGGGCCGGTGTTAATTCTGTGCTACGCGAACAGCGAGTCACTTGAGTTCGAGTCAGTGTGGTTTTCCAATAATACAGCATAGAAGCAATTCTTTGCCATCAATGATTGAATGAGTAAGATGCGATACTACGAATATGTCCTTCAATTACCAAAGGTCCTCTAAATGTCACATTCCGATTTCAGTCAGTCAGTCACATGTGGCACTTTCAATCGACTGGCAACTTATTTTAACTTAAATATTTTACATTAATTTTTTCTCAATGTCAACAATTTCCTGTTACATATTATAATACCGATATCGGTTTTTATCCACTATTCGCCTTGAAGACTTCCTTTAGGCGGCATGACAATGTGAAAAATTTATATTCGTCGAAAGTCGTTTGACAAAATTAAGTAAGTAGTTTTATTAGTTAGAGAGTTTGAATGTGATGTAAATGAGATGTAAAATTCGTCAGTGAAAAATCTAAACTACAATATAACAATTTCGCCATATCCATCCTAAACAGTTCGTCAAATAATCGCTGTCTGACATTGGTGCTAGATATCGTATCCTACTTTCGTTGTTTTACTCTTTGAAGGCTTTATCACCAACCGGAGGCATATACCATATCATGGCATTCTTGTTAATAGTATGGTTAGGTTGTAATTGAAATTAAAAAAGCGTTAAATCACTGCATTACTTGCCAGATATTATTGGCGCGCTTGAGGTATGGTACTTGGGTCATGTTTGAGCCGGAAGTAGTCGGAAAAAACGTCCTAGTGTTGTGTTTTGGAATGTATCCAGGTAACTCACCATTATTGTCCCTTCACCTGATCAATATTCAACTCGCGATCTGTTTACATTCACACCGCGCAGCAAGTTGATTTTTTAAACCCCTACGAGTTAGTATTACGGTCTTATGAGTTTCAGTCATTTCATTTCTTCGAAAGGTTTAATATAAACACTCTGTTTCTCCCAAACTTAATGATATACCCAACACATTCTAGTATTAATTAAATTAGTACTTTATATTACAATACATATTACAAAACCTGAACAAAATAATATTTCGAAGAAAGATAATTAGTAAGGTTTAGTTGATTTTCTCCTGCGATATATTAAGTCTTCAAGGATATTTTATATTAAATGAATATGCAAAAAAATTGCCCATTGCAACGTGTTTTTATTTGATTAACTGAATATGATAAAGTTGTTAATAATATGCATGTTTTTTTAGTACTTATCTGGTGTAACTTCAATAAAAGAAAAGTATAGCGGTTCGCAACATGACATATATTTGAATATCTGTTTTATATAATGTTAATTTATACCAGTATTCATTTTATTAAACACCGGGTTAAATATATGCAATTGCAAATGCAAGGCATAAACCAACTGCAAATGCTTATTTAATCAGCTCATTGCGTTGAAAGTTGGGTATACACACTTTCTTTTGTGTGTTACTGATGACTTTATATCTATGCCATTAAACAGTTTGATCATTTGTCAATTATTTTCTTATTCTATCGATAGTCGAGTATTCTAAAACATTGAAAAACTTTAGAGAGAAATAGAATCAACTATAATATTGTGGGAGTAGATATATCTTCTAACCCTGTAATATTAAATTCGGACAATAATCCGATTCAAATAAAAAAATGTGTCGACGCTATTTTGCCGCAGCTCCTTCAAATCAGGATTATAAAAACGGAGTGTGTTTCGAATCCCGGATTGCCTAATAAAATATTCACTGCCGCAACTGCTCGGCGAAAGGTTGAAAATATAAACATTTTCATATATTACCTACGTGACCTCTCTTTTACAACGTCAGTGTATAATATGACTAAACGAGTGTGTGTACACTTATTTTTATGAGTAAGTTTTTAATACTATTAGATAATCCTCAGAAATTATATCATTGATATTTCAACTGTGTTATTGAAGATTATTCTAACTTTTGTGTTTATCTTTATTTGCAGGTAAGCAGTGCTTGTTAATCGGTATTTGATATGTTGGTCCACCAACTTAAATTTTATAGCGTCGAAGATCTGTGAGTATGTTTTGTTTTTGTTTCTTCTGGGTGCAATGTCATCGTGTAAATTCAAATACAGTTTGACAACACCTACAATCCACGATGTCCTAAACCCGTAACGTATCTCTTTATGACATTGGGATAAGTGTATCACTTATGTGTATGCATTGTAGGTAATTTATAATGTATTGTTGAACAATAATTCAGCTCGTATGAATGGTTTCAAAACAAACTTTATCCCAATACAATACCACCTACATTTGTATTAATTCAGTGTATTAACATGCATTAGGTATGTAAATGCAACGTATACTGTAGTCACAATATGTATGTGGACAAACAAAACGAAATACAATATAAATAATGGCTACCACACTGTCCACATCCGCTGGCCGGAAACCCGTCTACGTCCGCCTGCCCAAACAAGGTTACGCAACAAATACACTACACACATTGTACGATACACAATCGGTGCCCCGTTGCATTGTTGTGTTTATTATCAACACCGATAAATTGATTAGTAATCAAATTTTTAAATCCGTTACTAAATTATTTTAAAATATTTTTCAACTTCAATTCCGTGTTTTTTTAACTTGACCGTTTTGAAATATATTATTGACTGATGTCAACCAGTTTTGTCGCTTCAGTAATTTCACTTCACCCATAACTATTTGAAACTATCAGATCCAGCCCACGCTTCGTGCGTCTGACGTGATAAATATTACAATAGACACTACGTACACCCAATACAAAGATTTTTTGGGTCATAAATAATGAGACAGGCTGTATTGGTACCGTTGCATCACTTTATCATATATTGCGGATTGCTGTCTATTTCAAATGGAGAACTTAGATGAAAGACTAAATATTATACGTAGTTGGAAATTTTAAAAAAAAGTTAGTAATTAAAGATTTCGAATGTGAATATATATGAGTGAGAAATCTTATATGAGGCAAACGGTTTCACCGAATGGCTTTTATCTATAATCATAGAAATAATCTGTTGATGTTATTTTATACTTGAGCCAGTTGTCAAAACATACAATATGTAATTTAAATAGTAATTTACACAATATGATACACTTGACATATTTATGAACCATTATAATGTAGGACATGTATTCATTGTGTGATCTGTATAATTTTTGAAATTACATAAATAATAAAAAACGAAGTGACTAATAATATGTATGATAAAGAGCGGTGCTATCGGTATATCATCAACTTCACGTGTATTGTCTAATGGTAATTTATGTTTAAAACGTTACACCAATTGAAAGCCTATTTTTTATTAATCTGTCAGCGCGTTAACCTTTGGAAACCTCGTAAGCTGCTCGAATGAGTCAGAATGTTGCCAAATTGCTCTCGCTGTGCCGACCCGAGATCAAATCCCACCGACGATGACTACGCCGCATTGTCTTGCCTGATGTCGTGATTCGGTTTGCACTACTTGGAATCGAATCTCGTTAGTCAGCCGGCACGCAGTTCTGTAATCTCTCCCGGTTTCCTCACAATCTCGAAACGACTTGTGTGTTTAAATGTGCCGAATTCATGATTCATGAATCACATGACAATAATTCAACACAGTTTGGATTTAGATATAAAAAAGATCTAAACTTCCAAGTAGTACGTACGCTGAATGAATTGAGATTAGATAAGCACAAACCGGTTCTACTGTGTTCTCGATGTTATTTTCGCGTTGTTATTTTACACACCTTTATTGTTCCGTGATCTGACACATGGCTTTATCCTAATTTATGTTCGTAGTCCTTGTAATTTCAATGTGTGCACATTTAACTTCGTATATGTAAAAAAGTAGTCTTTATGATTTTCTTTTTTATGCTTGTCTGGTACAAATATGATTGAAAAATTTCTTAATTATAATTGTAAATAAATAACCTTGTAATTTGCGACTCTATTTTTTGTACTTGTATTCATAGTTTTTTTCACTTTGCTTATCTAAGGTCTTTTTCCTATCGAATTGCTGTCGCAAGACCGTGGCGCAACTATAGTGTGACCTTCATTTTTTTGTTGATTTCACAGAGCTCCCTAAAAGACATCGGATGGCCTATTTTGAGGTCTAAAGATTCGTCCTGAGACACAATATATATTATGTACATCGTCGAAAGTATTCGTTCTATTTTTATTATTATTTATTTACTCATTACATATATTTTTGCAGTCGTATTGACTATCAACTCCAGTGTTCAATAATTCCACAACATTATTCCTAGTCCTTAACTTTTTTATGCCTTCGTGTATATACCGCTTACATAAATTGAATGCCATTAGGGTTTCAGCACCTAAACTTCTATACGTTATGCTAATTCAACTGTGGGTCGACTCAAAAAATGCCTTAATGGATGAAAGATTCGTTTACCCGCATCGGATAATACTGATTTGAATTGAGTCTTGCATAATTCTTTAAAATAAATACAACGTGGGGATGGTAGATTTGATAGATAATTTAACTAAAACTGTGCCATTTCCATGTTTATTCTAATTCCCATTTGAATCTAAACTTACTGTTTATCAGATTCTATCATCAAAACACTTAATCTATCGCAAAACCATGAAATTAGTTATCAGCCGATGTGATAACTCGTTGCGGCAATGCCAACCCTTTTTATACCACCTTTTAAAAACTCAATCATCACATGTCAAATCGTTTCAAATATTTAACATTTAAACGGATTTGAAAGGTGTCTTTGGATCAGGTATTTCATGATGATTTGAGTTTGGTGGCGTCATTTCGACAAAACAAAAACTATGACTTTGTGTGTAAACGCCGCGCTGTGAGATCATCGCTCAATGTTGTGAGAATAAAATTGATCAGATCACACTTACCGAGTAGCGACTCTCGAATGCTTCGGTATTTTAAATTGCATTTATTGTCCTTGTCACGAATAATTAATGTAGCACGTACTATTCCCAAAAAACAATAGGTCTTCTCTAGTTTACTATTTCTCTTTGGAATGTATGTACACGTCGATGACGATTTTGTAACTATATAGCTATCTACAGTGGAGAGATGGGATCTACCCGTGGCTCTGATACTCAAGATGCTCAGTTGAAAGAACAATTAAAAATTCATTAAATTATATTATACAAATTTATATCATTCGTAGATAAATTGTCCAAAACTGTACAATGAAATGTTAACGAATACATAATAGATGCACCTTGAATGTTGCAAACGTTGTCGATTATTTGATAGCAATCAATAGTTTGTGTTAGAAGTCTGGTAACACTTTTCACTTATAATAATTTCTAATAACATATTTTGTTAGAAAACCAAATACATACTTGTTTGAATAGGCTTATTGAAATACGTGTACATTTTGTACTACTTGTCGCACAAAATCGTTAGAAAAAACATACTGAATTGAATCCGCATTTTTCTAGTAAAACTCAATCTTGCAATTATTGAAAAATGTTACTAAATTATGTGTCTTCAGATACTTATACATATTTGTTGATAGACTTGTCTTATAGACCAGATGATGTCCGAAACAGTTATCAATAAAATGAATGAACTTGTAGAATTATAATTGTACATATACGTATTCAATGGTTGTCCTCGTGGCTAAACTATTTCTCGACGTGATATTTTAGTATTTCCCAATGGTAGGTACCCGCTAAGTTTCACTATCATGCGTGTACATTTTCTTATGAGAATATTTTCTTTTGATAACGCAGAATAGTATCGTCATATTTCATATACAATTCAATTAAATAAATACTCTTATACTAATTTGCGGCAATGTTTTCCCAACTATTTCCATGTACTATTATCAAATAATTTCATAGAATTAGTCTAATCTAACAGTGTTTTTAATGGAACCGGTGACCACATAAACTTTTGGCAATTTAAATTGATTGACCACGAAGCATGAGTCATCGCCGATTTAAGGCATCTTTATTGTAAACATACAATGTTAGTATTCGTTGACTTTATCGCTGACGTGTGTTTATTTCCTTCTCAAGAAGACCCTGATGTTGATGGTGAGATGATGAATGCTCCTCAGCAGTTAATACGGCACGTCCCGAGTGCTAATGTCAAGGTCAATAAAAAAAAATCCGTGTCGTGTGCCACTCCTGGCATTTTACTGTACAATGAAGATAATAGTAAAACACTTCGTTTTTTTTTATAATGAGGAAATAACATAGTTCTTTTCACTTTCTAAATATTTTCTATGCTGCGTGGGTTTATCGACGTACATAAACCTCGTTCACTGATAATGTTACCAGTGAATTGTTTGAAGATATGCTACCGTGAAATCCATTAAGACTGGATGCTTCGGTCAGTGTTACACTATTCACACTGGTAAATATAACCTAATTACCTATCAATGTACCCTTTCACGCTCCAAACTAGAGGCAATATGGTACATAGAAAATTGCGCCAAACCCGAAATCCGTAAATAAATTATGAAACTCTTATGTAAATGAGAGTTAATCGACCCAGATGATGAAATTCATAGTAAATCGGCTATAAGTACTGAACCCTTTTCAGTCATTCAGAAATTATTTCTGAGATATGTGGAAAGTCTCCTCGACACTTTGTTAACAGGGGCTTACAGATGTATCAACCATAGATTCTGTAACACTCTTGATCTGACTGATACACAGTTTCTTACGATACCTTTGCCCAGACTTCTGAACTTGGTACATCATATTCCACACTCTAACCATATAACACACGCCAACGACTAGTACTTCGTTCTTCTAATACGATATGGTGTTCATGGAGACGTGTACCAGCAGATACGTATCATACAAATTGGCCCGTGCTCAAACTTTTCGAGAATTTCAAGAATGGCTTAGGTTAAGGATACGCTGTAAAGCTGTGACTACCACAATCGGTCTTCTTTAGACAGAGGACGCCATGCCATGAGCGAATGAGGTCGCTTTCTATTACTGTGATTTTACACATTGTATGTTTAGCGGTGACACCCTTATTCTTGTGAAAGCCATTTTAACAAAATTTACGCTAATTCCAACAATTGCGTGCAACAACAGGGTTAGTCTCAATATTTCATTTTAATTACTATGTACGGGTTAAATGGAAATTCCTCTATAATGCACATACAGATTACAAATTATTTTTCATTTATATATGTCCACATGACAGTACTATTCACACGATTTGATTGAATCCTTATTAACCTCCAAACATTTTTGCCGTATCACATTCTCGTCGTCAATTTTAAGTTGTAGAGAAGTTCTGATTTTGTTTCTATGTCGAATAGACAGTATGAAAATTATTATATGTATAATATTTTCATCGTATCGAAACCTTAGAAATAAAACATGTATTTGTTTGATGATCCTTTCTTTTGGTCGTATTTTAATATACGTTTATTATGTTTTGAATAATTTGGGCGTTAAGGACAGGTGTTTTCATAAAATAAATGAACTCACACAAAAAATAATAAAGTAACTACGCTTAAATATAATTTATAAACTATAGTACCATAATGTAAGTATAAACAATACTATATAATAAACAATAATAAAAACAACACGTCACTTTTTATCAAGTTTACTGTCCGACCCTGTACCGATGCTCTACTTTTGCATATGTTATTGTATAATTAACGTTCGCAAATCTCATTTAAATACATTGTTAGAAGTCTACTCGATTTAACTTTATTTATTGTAAGATCAAAATGCGCTAATCTCGATTGCGTTTCGAATATACTCTAACAATGATATCGACCGATTGTCTGGATTCGAAGCCCGGAGGCCAATCATTATTTCAGGCATTTTATATTACGACCTAATCAACGTTCAGCAATAATATAACTACGTGAATGTTACGGTTTACTGTTGAATGGTATCAATCACTTTAGAGACAGTTAACATTTTGTACTTAAACATAATTATGTCGGTAAAGATTATTATTTAAAAGCACGTCTGCGTGAAGGCAATGCCCTACCTACTGGGCAACGAAGCTCGTTATTTGTTTAATCTCAAACAAGCAATTTAACAGCCGTTTATATATTTCTTTTGCTCAATTCCAATCATATATTTTTTAAATACATTATTCAATAATAACAACGTAGCGTTTTAATGTTTAAAAAATCAATTGCGTCAACACTCCACTTACTGTATTTATATAATATGTAATCAAATAGGACCAAATTAATAGATCGCGATTTCCGGACTGGCTCATCATACATAAGTGAAACATTTCACAACTCGGCACCTCAAAATAAAAGATCGCTTATGAAATGGTTCTACAATATATCGCACTTACTTAATTTTAATTGTATTACCAATTACGAACGCCATAAATAATATTGACCCAGAAAACATTTCTAATCAAATGATATTATTTATGATATGATGGACTGGTATTGAATACCATTGTAAAAAGGGCGAGTGAACGTCTTTGCATGGATATTTTACTCGTTTTATGCATGGCATTTAAGGTTCATCATACTAATTAAAGATATAAATTTAAATAATCTCCGTCCTAAGTATTTAATTTAATCTTTAACTTACACCTATCTCACTTTGTTCTCACCTTGACTAAGTAAGATGTTTATTGCGTCATGCAAATACATATTTTTATCCGATTTCCGAAGATTCGCCGCACGGTTTTGCGCCGGTCTTAGCAATAAAGAATTGTGAGATATATTCATGTCCCATTGGCTGTGTGTCGATTTCTTGCTCGACTCCCGTGATATCCAGATAAACCTGTTTTAAAACTTATCTTGCACAGGTGACTTCTCCCGCCAGAATCCACGCCGCGAAGCCAATGCGCTCGTATTTGACCGTTGAGTCACAGTCTTCCGTAACGTCGAGTAACTTTATATTGACCATGATTGATTGTTGCAATATAGTAATAATTTATAGTCATCCGATGAATGTTATTTTTTCTTTGGAAAACATTCAAACTCATACTACAAGTTCGTAAGAGATGCTGTCATATCATTAATAAAAATACTACCAATAAAAAACCCGTTTTTATTTTTGTGTCGGAAGCCATCTTGAAGCACATGGAATATGCGTGTAATCACTGGGCACACTTTATTTTTTATTTTACATTCAATTAAGAAACCTAATATTTATCATAATACTATGAATAGCAAAAATATTATATTTCTATGTACGACATAGGTGAAGTTAGTGGCTTCTTCAGTTACTTATACACTACACCAAATTATCTCTGCAAAAAGCGAATGCAAACCACACTACGCAATCAATAAAAAAAACATGCGTTGTAATAGACGCTTTATTATACTGTCGTGCCATTTTCTATTTCAATATTATATTATTATGCACGCCGATTGAAAAAGCACTCAACACTATCAAATATATCTACATTATATTACATCAATTGAAAAGAAATTATCGACCATATAAAAAATATGCAGCATGAGTATGCGCTTTTCTTTTAGGTCACCCATTGTTTATCATATTTCGGCAGCCGCCCAGCGTCACCTTTTCCACGCCTATCTGATGAAATATAACTGAATCTCTTAACTATAGATGTACGCGTGAATATTTAATAAAATAATATCTAAACATCGTAAGATGGTGCAGAGTGAAATACTTACATTCTTGTGATTTTAGTTGCTGCATGCTCTTCATCGTATTATGTTTTATTTATCTCGAGTTCGTAGTGTCCCACAATAAAAACTTCAAACTACTACCTTTATGAGCATTCCTGAAATGCATTTCTAGTTCGGAATCTATCACATCACTTAGTTTCTTAGTAAAGCTGATATGATAACCAACAAACCTTAGATTAGTCCGACGGTAGTCGAAACAACATCTAGGGAAAATGTTGAATTCTATTTATCACAAATGTAATTTTTACTTACAAAAAGTGCTTACATATCAGAAACAGATACTTATCGAATCAATGCATTTGTAACCAATCAAGCGACTGACATTTCGAAGCGGATCGGCCAAAATATATAGTAAAAAGTCCAATTGTATCCTATTAGCGTGCCCGACTGTTAATACTGACACAATTTATCAATCCTATCAAATTCTTTAGTAACATAAAACATTGATAACAATACTTGACATTTAACTTCTTGTTTAGAATCATTTCTTATCGGATTTTGAAAGCCATTGTAGATAATAAGTTTAAAATATCCTTTTGGCGTATTTTGAGATTATTCACTGCTTATCGCTATGCCAAATCCTTTTATTAGACTCTCATATCACTCTATTTGATTGTTTATGTTTACTGTTTTTCGATCCATCTTGTTTATATATGATTATTCTTCTTCGTGTATATTGTTTTTGTTGTTTACGACTTTATTTTGGTTATGAACGGACAGTTATTAATGATAATTTCTATATATGTACGTAAATTTAATTATCGCTATTATATAAATAAAGTCCTTTCAAAATTGTAAGTATATATATTCTAGTTTTGTATTGAAACATCACTTTAATATCGTTAATGTTCGAAAAATTAATATATCGGTCAAACCGGCTATTCATATTACTGTCATTTTTTGTTTGCATCCCTGTCTGTCAGATTTATATGGTTAATTATAGGTTATATAATAGAAAATTCAATAAATGCGAAAAATTTAAGTAGGGTTTTCTTTCACCTTACAATTTCATCGATGGTATAGTTTCCAAACTGACTTAACTGCTATGTGCTATATATCCTTTCGTACCGATATGGATTAATATTCCGATATAGCGTTAATTAACGCATATTTACAATTTTAATATATATGCACTTTCAAATTTATTCCCGTCAAGTCTTCACATGTATTATATTAATACAAATTCCCGACAGCGGCTTCAGTTCAATATTGCCATTGTGTTATGCTATTGATTTTCGAAGTGCATACAAATTATTGTAATCTCATTTGCAGGCGATTAACCTGCCACGCAACTGATAGGTAGAGCCTTTACCGCAGTAATAATACATACATAATAATTTACTATTATTTATCATTTCCCATAGCGAGTTTACCGTCATACACCAAGTTCAATTTTTCACAGAGAAACGTGCTCACAAAATGCACAGTCGTTCGTTATTTATGGTATATTTTATAGCCCAGCAATAATAACTTTGTTTTATGTATAAAGCCACTTATGTATTGCATGAATCTTCTTTGTTATGGTTCCCTTAGATTTTTTATAATCATATATTTTATCTCTCCCGCTGTTAAAGTACATAAGTATACTGTGAATAACCGACTTTTCTATTGCATAAATAGTCGGAAGTAATATGCAAATATAACTTTAATTGTGCTTTCTGTATATTCTTGGTGGAACGGCATTCATTATATCAATAATTATTTTATTTTAAAATAAAATCATGTTCATTACACCACCTTACTTTTTTCCTGGGCCGAATTTTAATCGGTTGAGAATGTCCTTAGGCGGACGAAACTGGCCTCGTTGAAAATGTTTTTATTTTGAATATCAAAATAATTAATATTTTTGTATGGAAAATACTATTATTTATAGACCGCCGTCAATTTACCAAGGTCGGCTTAACCGGGTGTCGAATTGATCCTGATGAAAACAATAAAACAAAAAACTTTTAATCGCTATCGCACTTCGAATAATAAAGTGTCTATAATATGATGGGAAAAATACTTTCTATGCATATACAACTGTGTTGTGTAACTCTGCTTACAAGTGCTACATGAGCCTTCATTGCTATTGTATTTTTGATTAGACTCATTTCATGATGGCGAAATTTTATAAAAAATATATGATAGTCAGTAATTTTGAATAGTTTCGCTGACGCCATGAATTTATTTAAACGAGTAAATCAATATACATTATCCGACCCTTGTACTTATTTACTAAGTAAAACCAAAATAAGGCGTTACATATTTATAATTATTAACTATCTTATTTTCGTGTACGTACCATTTGGCAGCTCTCGTTTTAGAAAATCCAACATAATCGCGAGAACACGTCAAACTAGTCTTTTGTAAGAGAATAATAATCAATTCATTCTAAAAATACACTAGCCAAAATACGAAGCGGTTATTCAAATAAAAAATAACATCCCATTAGAAATTTCAACAGATCAAATAACATCGAATTGTACAATATAAAAATTTCAAATTAAGTAAAATTTTCGATTAAACCTACGTGGAAACTCCTCTCTTCAATGATGATGTCACCCATAACACGGTGTTATTGATGAGATCTCTCGTGCGACACCTTCGTCAAGTGGTATTTCGGAGATTCCTCCTCGTGGGCGGGATCGGATGGCCCCGCCGCAAATTACCATTCATAATAATAAATTGTAGGCTTGTAGGGCGTATTGAGACATTGGTGATGTAGGTTAATTGCCATTTAGTGCAGTGCCTAAAGGTCTAGCATTCTTTTGGAGTAAAAGTCTAGTGATTCATTTTTGACAGTGGCCCTCTTAAAATTACTTTCTGTTTGTTACCCATTACAAATGACGTTTCCACATTGTCTTATGTATACGTGTATAATGTATAATATTGATAAAATATTATTGTATTTGTAATTGTAATTACAATAATTGTAAAAAAAAAATGTTGTTTGTTGATGGTTGTGAAAGCGTTCTGTCGAGGTTTTAATATACCACATTACAATGAAATGTTGTACTTGTATTCCTTGCTATATTTACTTTATTACAAAAAATAACACCGTGTTTTAACATTGTCAACGAATTTATTATTTACTTACATACGCGTAAGAAAGTATGTAAATGATTGATTTTAAAATATGTGATGATAAATTACCATTTTTCATGTTTTTAATGAAGATTTACATATTTTGACTTTTCATCGGCTCATCAATATTAGTCATATTTAGTTTATATTCAATTATTGAACCACGTATGGATTTACGAATAAAATTAAATTAGTTAATATGTTGATAACGGATATGAAATATTATTTCTGGATCCTCATTGAAGATAAAGCACTGTTTTATACTTCGAGTCACAGTGTTATTTAGAGCCCATTTAAAACATATTTTTATTCTCTTAAATTACCGGGGCTTGCATCCTGATAGGATTCAGTAGGATCCATAGGTTTCTAAAATACAGATAGGCCATACATTTAGTTCATGAATTCCCTCGTGTTTTAACAATAATATGAGCTGTCCTCGGTTCCTTCTGGAATTTATTTACGAAACACAGTATGTTTACGCAATAATTTACTAGTGGCTTGCTGACTATAGTTGTGTATTTATTTTATCATTGTTTAGAATTTAACGAACTACAACATAACAAAATCCAAAACATAAATATTACCTATTACTATTATGACGTCAAATTTAAATACATATTCTCAGGCAATGAAAATTTATCAACGAAATGATTTATATCTTTCTCACGATTTCAACGCGTTTTCTTATTTTAACTACATGCCTTATTTGTTAAAAAAGAACGATGTATTTTTTTATCAAATATTTTTTCACCATTCTAATGACAATGATTTAGATTTGTAGTATTTTATTATTTTATTAGGCCAAAGTCACAAGAGGCATGTGAGAAGGGCGTGCTTTTAAATTGCTGTTTGAAATGAGTCAAATTTGTAAATATTCACGTCTGTCTTCAAACATATTCACTGTAACTATGACTTTTTATAAAAATTGACACATATTTCGTCAGTTCGATGTGCATAGTCAGAGTATATTAATGTCATTGTATACAAATAACAATAAATTCATTGAAACATATAAATATTGATTATATTTTGATGAATATAATTAATAAAACAATTTTTCAATGCAACGTTAAAAAAACACACACACGACGAGATGATAATATTTATACTGATTTTATATTGAAATTCTCTAGCCGTTCTGAGTCAAACAAAGCCTTCTAAAACAAAGAAAGGGCACTTGCCTGTATGTAAATAGTTACACAGTACGAGTATAAAGCCTGTGGCCATAATGCATCATTTCAACTTCTTCCGATGAACACTACACCTCAAAATAATATCTATCGTATAATACGGTGCTCCTCTATACCTACAATCGTATAGTGGCGTATCATATTGTCATGGTCCATTGTGACGAACTCAAAGCAATGTCGTGATGTCGCTATTTAGGACAGTTGTTAGGGAGTTAAAACGAATATTAATTCAGGGTAAAGGTTTTATGATTTT
>JAGVSQ010000095.1:0-54683 GCA_022683975.1 Rhyacophila evoluta
ATGTCACAGAATATAATATATATTATATTGTAAAAAAAACTTGTCAATTTTACTATTTCTATTTTAACGGTCGTTTAATTTATTATTTAAAAAGGTTCTCGGTCTGCCCACAATTTTGCTCGAGTCGTATTTTAAGACGTTCTTAGTTAATAGTTTTGCGGAATAAACACACCCATTACGAGTCCAATGAAATTACAGGGCTTTTTCAGAATATCAGGAGTCTTATTAATTATTCTCGAGACCTTCCCTACTCCATAACTTCAATATTATACATAGTATGATGAATTTTAGCGGATTCATTAAAAACAATACTTTCAACTTGAAAGTAGCCCGATGAAAGTAATTTTGAAATTTAAAATGATACATAATCCTACAAAATTGAACCAAATACTTGCTAAATAAACGTCTTTGTTGAGGATCGATTTTATTAAAGTAGAAATCATATACGTTGACAGGGTCTGGAAACGCTGTCGGTTAAACATTCTAAATCTGCAAATGCGCGGCACGTTATTTACGCCACGTTATATTCGAGTGGAACGAGTGCGGCGACGTGATGGCTATAAAAAAATGTAAAATGCATACTAAAAATTTCAGATCTTTATTCTTAAATATATCTCTCCGGGTGTAGAGCAGATGATTTTCTAAAACCCGGAGAATTATCTTGATAGATGGTTTTTTCACGAGGATTAGTTTTCAACCAATCGCTAAACTCGTAAAATTTATATTTCTGTTTATAAAATATTTTTATTTTTTGGCAAATATCATTTTAATTCGTGACTTCTTTCACCAAAACAAGCGTGTTTGCTAACTCAGTCAAAGAAGCTACGGATCTATATCCCGTAACTGGAAACTCAACTATATAATAAATGATATTATAAAAAAATATAAAGTAATTCACACTAGAATATATTCTCAACATGGAAAACCTACTGAGGAAAAAAGAAATGGAAATGTATTTTCCTTACATTCTTGCCACTTAGCTAATTTGAGAAGGGTGTGTTTCACTTAATACATAGCGTTTAACTGATCACGCCCAATAAGACCGCAATTGACAATTAAAGACTGGTATATAATACCATTAGTTAGCTATACACACGTATATCTTTCTATAATAAACTTTCAAATACCTCCTCATTGGCAAAAAGCTCTGAACGTGTACGAAAATATTGCAGATATAATAGTGTTAATTTATGTTTGTAAATACTAAAAAATATAATACATCATAGATTAAAATAACGTTTCAGGAGGCATACCCGACGTTAGGCGAGACACCGAAGGAATAAAATTCAAATGGAATATACATTACGCGAGCTAAAAAAAGAAAAACGGGAAACCGCACATTTGTAAAATAACTTAAATTATTATGCGCGAGCTAAAAAAATGAGAAATTGAATTAAAATATAACAAAAAAAATCTTGTAATGGGAGGCACAGGATTTGTTTTAAATCAAAAAGGGTCCTTGGCCCAAAAATTTTTTAGAAACGCTGGTGTATATAGTAATATTTCGTCATCTTCAAATCCCACAACCATAACCTCAATTAGAGATTAAGAGAATTAAGAAAACACGATTCCTCCAGGAAATTGTCATATGACGCAGTTTGTAAGTCTTAAAAATTCATTTCGTTCATCTTATCAACATTGATGTCCTGGTAAGAGCAGTTTCTTTTCATTAGAGGGTAGTATATCCATATATAATATAGAGCAACTGAATAACTTCTCTCCGGTGTCGGGGAGGTTGTGGGTTCGGATTAAGCACATAATAAGAATATTCTAAAAAATGTATGATGACGATGGATTTAGCAATTTGATTTTCACAAAAAAAAAGTTTTCATGTTTATGAGATTACTATGTATTTTTTCTGCATATATATATACTTTTCTGCATATACTGAATATAATCTAAATCAGTGATTCTCAAAGTGGGAGCCGCGAAATGTATTTGGAGAATCGCAGATGTACCAAAGATAAGTTATTAATTTTAATTGATACTAAAACTAAATCTGCTATGAAACAAAATAATGAGTGTTTCAACGCAATTAAAAAAAAGGAATAACTTATTCTGAATTTAAATTAAGCCCCTCACTCCGGGATGTTTTTCTACATATATCTATTCTTTGAAATTTTTAAGTGCAAAGAGGGGTCGCAGACCAAAATGCTTGAGAAACACTGGTCTAAATACTCCACTTTCGCAGCGGATGCGGAATAAAAAACATTTAGTTTATTTCTCTAATATCATATAAGGTGACTCATGACTAGCTCTTTGAGGAGTATGAGACGTACATGTACGTCCGTGCGCCTTGTCGCCTCATTTTCAAAGCTATTCTTTTATTTTTTAATAAAACGTTATTATGTATTACTTTTTATATAAATACTAGATAGATTTATCGATAATATGTGGAAGTTATTACAATTATATCATATTTTTTTAGGATAGAAAAAAAATACGTAAATATTACGAAAAAATGAGAAAAAAAGTTGAGCCTAATTCCCTTATGATCTTTCTATGATTATTATGATTTGTTAAGAAACGAAAGATTATTTATATTTCTGTCCAGAGAAGCACTACTACGAAGTATAACTTTTCAGTTTATTTTGTTCATTATTTGGAAATAAAAGAGTTTTGTTTACAAATTGGCATATCCAATTCGATTGATTTTATGATATTAGTTCAATCGATAGAAATGAAAGATTTTAGAATTAAAAACGTGTGTGCATAAAAAAATAACCAATAATGAAAGGGCTAGAGGTGAATGTAATTTCAGATATTTCATACGTCAACGCTAAAATCTATATTAGATTGGCTACTTAAATAATAAATACGAGAACTTGAAAGTGCATAACTTCGGTGATCGGATCTGTACTCTAAAACGCCTTTATAAGTAACTTAATATTCGTTCTATGAGTGAATAAGCCAATTATCAAATATTTATAATAGATAAATACAAATTTCAAATAGTATCATAATGCATGTTTATGGTTCATTCCTAGATCGAGCTTAAGGATCATTGTTATCGCAGTCCGTATTAGAAATGCATATAAATTCACGATACTTTGCTATTTTTAAGCTCCCGCATGATAATGTACCGATTTCCGCGGTTATTTATTGTCGGTTTCCGGTTGGCAACCTTTAATGTTTGGGAAGACGAAATTTATACTCCAATATTTCAGAAAAGATAGGAAATAGATGGCGTACTCGCTCTTTGCGCATATTCTGTGATATATCATATTATTATGAAACAGACATACGTTAAACTCACACATTCTTTTCATACATAATACATTTACATACATATACAATTGTATAACCAATAAAACTTCTCTGTTGTATACCATTTAGTTTAATACTTTACGACAACATAAGATAGCAAGAAAAGGTTAATATATTTAATCATCAACTGTGTTACTATATTATACATAATAACAACAAAAATATGCCTTATACCTGATCTTAATCAATCGTATGCTGGAGCTCTGATGTCGAGAAATGATCTACTTTATTCGATAGATAAAAATAAAACACCCAAGACTCACACATCGTCGCCAATATTGCAGGAACGCGTATCTTGATTTTTTAGTTTAAGTCACTTTGTAAAGTATTGTTTTGTTTTTTGCAACATTGGTATTGGTACATTTTTGCGTTGACACATGTGTTTATAAAACATGTACAAATTATGTGTTGCTAAAAAATGTGCCTATAATACAAGAGATTGGAAAAAAATAAAACTATACTTTACAAAGTGACTTAGACCAAAAAAAATCAAGATACGTGTTTCTTCAATATTGGCGACGATACATTAATATATATCTAATGAGTATTATTTTGTCAAGCAATTATGAGAAAAATTCATCACGCTCGCTTCTATATTAGTGCATATAGTTATAGTCAGTGGTTTAGTCCAAAATAAAGAAGTACCAGTTCAATTTTAACCTCTCCCCTTTTTTGTCATATTGCATAAAATATTTCTTAATGTTAGTAGTTTGAATGTTAAAAAAAATTGGTCAAAAAATTTAAGAAGGCCGTCGCTAGTTAAGAAACAATGAACATCAGAATATTTGTTGAATGTGCTTGAAACGTAAGTTCGGTGTCAAAAGTGACAGGGCGGCACCCCGTCCCATTAAAACACTGGTTGTAGCATATATAAGATATTTTATAATTTGAATGAGTGTGAATTAATATAGTTCAAAATTTAATACGATATTAAAATCGTTTAAATAAGATTTTTTCCTGTGAAACTTTTTTTCATATACCTTGTTTGACAAAAACGTATTTTTTCAATTATAGTATGTTTGAAGGCAACCAAACGAATATGTTCTGGATAATAATAATAAAAAACACCGGTGGTTGAACCGAACGTATACATTTTTTTAACAAAAGAAGTTAAAAAAAAACCGCCTTTCAGTTATTATTCATGCCTTATAAAAGTTGACTTTATACGGCTACAATAATGTTATTACCCCTCTATAGAAAAGAACGTAGTAACACACGAAAAAAACCTTACGAACCCCTAATCTTGCTTTCTTGTATTTTGAAAGTAACGACTTAATATGGCCGAATCTATCGTGTAAAAATGATATGTGTAACATGGTTGAATTTGATATAATATTTTATTAAAGAAATACCCTATTTATGTAATCAAAACGAACCCAAAATAAATTATTATTCGAATTAATTTGCATATTTTAACAGTATGAATAATGTTCGTTGGTGATATCGAGAAATAAATTGCGCCCACGTGGGATTTCACCACTGTTTATTATTCGATAAACTTTCCGAAAGTTTTATTTTAATTACAAAATAAGCCAATTTTGATTTTGTGACCGCTCCCAATGTTCACACCAAGCGTGCGTAAATTTTCAATCACTACCCGAATCAATCTACCTTACCAGATCATTGTTTAATTTATATAAAAAAAAACTAATATTTACAGTGTTTTAGTAGCATACTCGTACTCGCGTTGACTAAAAGCAGGCACGAATACATTTTTTTTTCAAATATTAAATGGCGCATGGAGATAACCATGGTGATTACAGAACCCTTCAGTAGAAAATTTAATACAAACCACGATGCTCCTATGGCCAGTTTCAGTCTCAGTTTGGCCTTGTTAAACAGACAACGTGTCCTTGTGGTTGTCCATAATAGAATGCTAATCACATACTGTGGGAATTTCCAAATGTGTAAGGAATGGGAAGAGTTGCTCAAGTTAATCAAACAAGTTATGGGCCTGGCTGCCACAGTAAAACATTACATTTAAACGGTTGCAGTGCCATACAGTGAGGGTGATGATCACTTTACATATTTGCTTCACCAAATAAATAAGTCTCTTAAGAGAATTGTTGATTTTCAATTTTATTTCTTTTAAGTTCAACATACTTGAATGCGTGGCAACTTAAGTTTTGTGTAATTTATATTTACTCCCAGGACATTGTCGTCGAATAAAGCAGATCGCTTCTCAATATCAAATATCTAAGATTCTCCTGATAACGACTAGATGTAAAGACATAGTGGATGGACGGAAAGTAAATTTAGTTGCATATTCGCCTGTAATACTGTTCGCTGCAATAAATCCATATCCTCCACTTCTAAAGTTAACATCTTCACATTGCAGATATTCATATGCTCCACTTTCGGTGAAGAAATAGTTTTAAAAAATTCAACTGACAATAAAAACTAAGTGTGTATTATAATATATGTATGGTAGAGTAACTTGTCACTTAGAGGAGACATGAAGAGACCCAAAAAGGAAAGCGAGTTTAGAAACAAACACAATCTTTTAGCGCTCTTTTGATGGGTTTTTATTGGATTTCAATATCGCTTGACATTTTAAGTGAAACTGGAAATACCTGAATTGCCAGGCAAACCCACCGGACAGTATTGGATCAAAGTTAAAACCTCCCATATCGTGAACGGTGCGTCAAAATAAAAAAAAGGTCATGAAGTTGTGTGTGGCCAACAACAAAGTAGACGACAAAGTTGGAACGTACGGTTAGCTTTACATCCAGTCCTTTTCGCTCCGGAGACAAAACTTGAAAAGGCCAAATAAGTTTAAGACGTATTTGGAGAAATCTTACGTATACGCTAATGCAGCGAAATTCGAATGATCTATGTCTTTAAAGCTTCTAAAAGGAAAAAGCTCCCAAAGCTCTGAAAAAGTTACGCACGTTGTATATGTACATTTTGTTCACTTGAAAACTATCTTAAATATACATTTAATAAACATTATTTTTGTTGATGGTGTCATTTTAAAACCGATATTATGTTGATATTGAATTGAAATTGAAGTATAAATTAAAAAAGAAAGTCGTTAACAAACCACGCCATATAAAATTACTGAAAAATAATATATCTATTATTATCACACTCCAGCTATTAATTGTTGTCATTTCTAATAATTATACATGCCGCTAGACAGGAACGAACTGACTATTAGAATAAATTAAAATTATAAAAAACAGACGTGGTAGACGCACACTTTTTTTTAGTATCTTCTGTACATTAGCGGTCAATATCATCATTTGAAAATACTAATAATTTTTATTGTATGTTTTAAATTTTGCGTCATTGTTTCATATCGGTAGTAGAAATAATACCGTCTAAGTGTATTCAGTAATAACATGATTTGATTCAGTATTGGTAGGAGCTGCTACCATAAACTAGACACATTAATTTATATATATATAAATAAATATAAAATATGTACATTTTGATATTTTTGTAACACATTAAATCTAAGTCTCCCCGGTAGCGGAGAGATAAGCGTGCGCGCCTCGAGTCCGGGGAATGCAGGTTCGATCCTTACGTCTGCCGGATTTGAAATATAGGAATGGCTACTGTTGTATTGAGACAATTTTTGACAGCCGAGTCTCGTGAAAAATAATCTGTCACGACATGTCTTCACATTGCTGAGATCCATAAGCTCTGCTTTTTGAATGTATATATTCATACTGTATACACCCATATGCTCCACTTTCTAAACAAACATGGGAAAGAATCTATAATTTTCATAATAACTCGTTAAATTTTGGTTGAAAATGTAGTATATGTGCATTCACAATATAACGTCTAGGGGTCTCGATAAATTTAATCCAATAGATAATACGATAAGCAGAATATGTTGACATATCCAATTACACAATTGGTTTCTATATATAGAGATACACGATAATCTTCACATGGGCACCTCCCGTATTTCAAATCGTCTTGCGGTAGGCGCCCTCCTTCCAACAAAGTGGTCTTGAACCAGATAACTAATCCAGCAATCCAGTTATAACAGAGAATAGTTCCTTTGAAGATGCAAGCATTCGCTTTGAATTCAACATTATTTGTACATAACATACCCACAAAGATCATAGATAATTACGAGGAATAAATTTCTTTTTGCAGATTCTTGGTAGATATTTCACCAATTGCTATGGTATGGACGTATACCGTGTCGTAACGCTCTTCAACTCTCGCGTTAGTGTGCCGAAAACTCCGTTAACCACGATATTGGCCCGCTAGCATCCAGTTAAAAATGTATGTTTTAAATTCAAATTATTATATATATCTCTATATATATTTTAACTAGCTACAAATATCTTTTTATTATGTTGTATTCAAAGTCAAATGACAAAAAAATGCAAAAGTAAAGGTAGAAATAAGAAACTGAGGCAGATAACATTTATTGAGTCACTGGGTGCAGCCTCTCAAAATACTCCCTGTTTTTCCCTCTGGCATGTAACAACATCATTCAAATCAATTAGCGCTGCCCAACGCACATACAATTGTCGTCCAATACATCCACGTACAAAAACTTGAAATATCATATTCGTTTTCTAGAAACAGCTTCCCAAATTGTACGTTGACGTGCACTAGAATATTTACAATTTCTATTCTAAATAAACCATATTTATTTGGAAGTTTATTGAGAATATACCTACTCGCTTGCTATAAGATACAGAAAACTTTTTAAAAGCTAATAAATTATCGTTTATATAAAACTAGTTGCGATGATTAAGTCTTAAGTCTTCTAAGTGAAATCTGAAATATGCTATAATACGAAATATTATTATTAAACTATCGTATTCGACAGTACTTATTTCGTTCGTCCATCATTTAAAAAAGCCATATTAACAATGGGATTTCCTTTTGTTTTTATGTACAAATATTCAGTCCTTAAATAAAATAAATGGAAACAAAACAGCACCTCGGAAAATGTATGTAGACAACCAATAGCCATCACATAGCCTATATTATTGTATCAATCTTTACTGTAACACAATCTTATCAATGATACATTATTGGAACACAATCTTTGTCCAGTTTATTGTATTATACTCGTATATGGAGGGATATTTTCGAAGTGAACTTATTCATGAACTTAAGAGAACATTTTGAACAAGTTTTGTTTATATAAAATAACCATATATCATAGTTTGCGATGTTTATTTTTTTTAATATTCTTGAAATTGATTTTTTCTACTGGTTTGCATACTAAATAGCTTTTTCATACAAATAGTACGCGTTCAAAATCTTCTACTTTACATAATGACATAGTGGAATATGTTCAATTTGGAAATACCCCTCCATATACAATATGTATTTACGAGTATAGTGGTACATATACGTCATCCAATTAACTATAGATATGCTTAACATGTATATTGGAGTATAGGTAAACTATATTGTTACACAATTAATTTCTACGTAATATAAAGCAAGATTATCTTTACATCGGATCGGATAACTCGTTATTTGCGACACGGGTTTCAGCTTTCGATATAATAAGTTTATAAACCCTATATATAAAACATTCGAGTAGTCGTATGGTATGCAGAATCCAAGTAATTGTCTAATCCGAAGAATGAACACATGAGTGCAGTACATTATGCATGGGTATTATTGAATCAGAGTTTATTAAGTTATACTCCATAACTCTATATGTTTCCTCGGTGGCCGAGAGGTTTCGTTAAGTTAGGGTGCGAGCTTTTGGGCTGGAGATTGGGGAGTCAATTCATACAGCTGATGGACTTTTATACCCCAAAGAAATGAATTACCTGATACTAAATGCTCAATAGATTATACAGTTATTTGATATAATAATTGAAATTGAAATTGAATTGGCTAAGAACATATTTCTATTTAAATACGTTATTGACACTATTACTATACGTATTTATTTGTAGAGCTTTAATTTATTAGTTAGTCAGTCAGACCACTGACAAAGACAGTTTGTTAGTAAAATAAAAGTAAACATTTAGTTAGCTTATTATTTTTCTATGTGATATGAACGCAGAGAGGGTATTCATTAGATTTTCTTACTGACTTGTGAGAGAAATTTAAGATTTTATTTTTCATAATATGATATTTTCCGATCCTGCTGCAAAAATCCTCAGTCGGTCTTGTAGGTTAAATAATGCGGATTAAGAAACAAATATAAACATTTACACGTACATACATCAAAATTAAATATGCTAATGATAAGAATGTTATGTTTATGACTATCACAAATAGTTACGACGTAAATGTTGAATATTTAAGGATACAAATTTCCAAGTTCTCGCATAAATATTATATTTCGTTTCCATTTTTTGTGTATTCAAAATAAAAAAGGTCCTTCAGGAGAAAATTCAATTTATCAATCAGCCAACGTGTGACATAAAGAACGAGAATATTCAAATGCGTTCACACACAGAGAGAAGCCAAATGTCTCTTTCGTTATCCAGCATCTAACTAGTTCTACGTACAACACTGTACCCCGTATATCTGTTTAGTATGATTAAAATGCCCAGTGGAGTGAAAAAGCAGCCTGGGATATGCGTTTGAATTCCGTCGATTTTTTTAATAAGGTTCATCCGAGTCAGTTGAGAAGAATTTTATTATTATTTACAGTATATCAACTCGGGGATGTTTTCTTCTGAATAAAGAGTAACCGGGTCCTCCATAATGAGGGTTCAGATACAAAGCGTATGCTATATAGGATACCTAAGTTGATTTTATTTAAAGATACGACGCACAGTACGTGCCAATTTTCTTCATATGAATTGATTTTGGGCTTTCATAGCTTTTTGAATATGTATCCTGTTAAATTTGACGTATTTTTCTTTTGCGAAAAGCTTTGGAAAACACTTGAATATTGCCAGTAACATATCGTTACAGATATACAAAAGTTACAAAAAAAATGTCCACTTCTTAGAACGTATACGACACATGATTAACCACGCTATAAGTAATCAAAGATTTGATGTAGGTTTCGAAAAAAATCTCGATTCTTGAGGATAGGTATTGGCCTCTTTACAATAAAACAATCAGTTTATTATCGCTAAATGTATTTTATTTATATTTATTAAAATCCATAAATATCAACCATCAATAAGGTGAAAGATTTGGCTAGGTACGGTTGGATAATTTAGCGTCGGCCATTGTTATTACTGAAGAATTGTAGCATTGTCATAGAAAATTAAAATTACTTAAATTACATAAATTTCACGTTTTAGATAACGAAAAAAAAACAATTGAACGATCAAATAATGAAGGCATCGTTCAGTATTTCTATTTCTATGATAATTAGCTGATTTGATATATTTTTTTAAATAACATCAACGTTAAAAATCTGATGAAGGAAATCTTAATTTTGAAATCGACTTCAATAAGAATAATCAAAATATTATAAAGTTACTTTTAACTCGTTTAAAGTTACGTTTAATGATACTTCCTAAACTTGGGCTTGTGAAAATAGCTCACACTTTTGTCAAATTAAATTACATTTATTAAAAATCTTCGACCCGTGTAAGTGAATGAGAGCATCACGAGAAAGGTAATGATTAAACAAGTATAAAGTTCATTCAAGTAATAATATTTCAAACAGAATGTATATTTAATGTCTACATTTGAGGAAATAGAAACGAAGTAATTGATGTTAACACAATTTCGAAATGAAAATAACAATTATTTGACAGTTGAAGGCGTTGATTCAACACAGTTTTGGTAATGTCTATTTGCAATCCAACGACGTTTTGATATCTACGAGCATAGTCTGTAGCGGATGCTGCGGATACAGCGCGCGCCTTAGCAAACATTTGACCATTTGAGTGTTTCCCGAAGATAAATAATATTCGCCAACTATGCTCTCGCCGTCTTTCATATGCAAATAAATCCGCAGAGACGTGGGAGCGAGTCTGCTAACAGCATCACAGGAGTTGTGAGTGCCAAACGACATAGAACTACTTTAAACTTTCAGTATTCACTGCGCACTTTTCAATAACATTATTTCATGTGTCTGTAAGGATATATTATGGCCCAATGTTAGGCTTTATTGTATTTAAGATATTGGTTGGCTACTTCAACTGGTATAACAAAAAAAACTGCGTAATTATCAGCGCAAAAGCAGTTCTAGCAAAATAGCTCACATATATATATAAATATACGACCACATTTTTTATAATGATAAACTATAATATATTGGCCACGTGCTGTATATTAACACCAAATTTGCTACTCTTAAAGCGAGCAGAATAATAGGATTATCAGAGGCCAGAAAACAGTTTTCGGGTATTTACCATATCTGAAGAATGCTGAAAAACTTAAGACACCTTTAAAAACAGAAATAAATTGTATGGGACCATGCCGAGTGAAAACGGAGACTGAAGATTAATAACGGCGTTAATTTTGGCAGTAAAAGACAAGTGTACCACTACAAAAAAATGAGACAATTCGATTTATAGTGTACAGCCCGCAAAATTCAAAAATACCAAGTGTTTTTGATCAAATATCGTAAATGTACACTAAAATATTAAACTTAAACAAAATTATATACCCTGATATTCTTCTAATACCGCTTTATTTATATCATCATGTTATCAATATTATAAGTAAAGTTTAAATGAACACCAAGAAAGTCTTTATATAAATTTAATTGTACTTCTATGAAGCAAAGCGAGTGGGGGTATATCCCTCCCACAGATTTCCGAAATAAGCAAGAATGTTGATTTACAATGTTTTATCAAATATGAATGAATTAAATAGACAATAAAGTAAAATAAGCGATTCAACTCTACTGCTATAATATCCGCATTTTCTGTCAGGATTAGATTGATAGATGATCAGGTCGTAGATTAGCGAAATTGGTGAATTCCAAAGGTTAACAAGCGTGGGAAGTAGAGGACAGTTTTGTTTTTTACTCACACCAGCTTTCCTCCAAAAGTGGAACATATGGATCTTTACAGTGTGAAGACATCCATTCCGAAAGTTGAGTATGTGGATCTCCGCAATGTGAAGACGTCTCGTCAGTTTATTACGAGAATTAATTCTTAGACATTTGCTCAACTCAATGGGCATCCATCTTACAATTTTGGACTTTTTAAAATCTAACAGATGTGGGAATCGAACCCACATTCCTCGAATCACTAAGCACGCATCCTATCCTCTGCGCTATCGGTGATACTCCCTAGTTTAAATAAAATTAGTATGCGCTAAATAAAAAAATAATGACGAATATATTATATGTACGCAAATTTGTATACTCACCTAAACAGTAGTACGTCAATGTTTACCAATATAATATTCTATGATCAAGTTTAGTTTGCAAAGTGTTTGATTACATCTATCGATAGTTGCGTGAAGTTAATTATTAATATAATAAAATTTCCGGTAGATTCTGCAAGTATAGAGTGGTTAAGTGTTGTGAAGAAGCTGGTTACCAAAGTTATTGCATAGTTTTAAAGTTAGCGGAGGATTCTTATAGCCGAAGTGGTATGAAATTTTTGAAGAAAGTTTTACCAGTTGGCGCCTCTCTCGTTAGAGGGCGGTCGAGATGGAAAACAGGCGTCGGTGTTTCAGAGGTGAGACACGCCAGAGGAAAACAATTCGTCGATATTGAGTTATATTGTGTGTTTAAATATTATTCAATAGGCTCAAATGGAACTAATTACTACGCTAGCCAAAAGTATACAAGAAAATGAATCAACACAAAACGTTTTAGAGCGCGCCACAAATGATCACGTATATCAACTGTTATTTTTTAAATACATATTTACAGTATACATATTATTTACTATGCTGACAGATTTTTTTTCCAAAAATGCGTCGTATACATTTCAACATACACCATACTCTTTTAACACGGTGGATACATTCCACGCAGTACCGTGTAAAAAAAAATATACTAAACATATGGTAGATAGGTTTCTTTGTATAAAAATCAATGGATATCAAAAAATAATATTCATCATCATTGTTTGTTGTATTTTAATTTGATTTAAACAAATCTTAACTGGAAATATTCACTATCAGACGATAGACGAACCCGTTTGTGAACTTTTAATATGAACCGTTTTAATCAATTGAGATTTCCAGAGCCTGTGTAATATTTCTTTTCAAATTTTCAGATTTACTGAATATCAAAAAAAAATGGACGATGTGGCACCGTGTTACTTTGAAAGCGTGTAAAAAAAGTTTCAGTATTTTAGGTATAAAGTATAAGACCTCAATATTAGCAGCTACATAATATTCTTTAAAAGTCATTGATACAATACTGGATACCGAGTGAATTGAGCAATTGACTGACAACCAATTTTTATGCAAAGTTTGAGTTTGATTATGAACTGACTATTAAATAGATATTTGATTTAGTTTTCGTTTTGTTTCAGGGTAATTGATATTTAGTTATATCCATAGGGTGAACTGCTGGTATCCCAACGAGTATAGGATTGAACTGCATAATGCAGGTTACGCCACTTGTACAGCGCGGTGTTTTCGTTATGAACATTGATTATATCGCCGAGGGCATATGAGTGGTTTTCCGAGGCGCTAAGATATTTTACACAAGAAATTTTAATTTAAAAAGTTGAAACTAATCTACGCTAAAGAAACTTAACATAAATTTACATTATTATGAACATAGTTTCAGTGTCTAAAAGTAACGCTTTCAATACCTGCTGTATAATTTTTTAGACAATTTCCGCCTCAAAAGTGGAGCATATGGATCTTAGCAGTGTGAAGTGGCAGTGTCAGGACGTGTTGCCAGATTTTTCACGAGGGTTAAATATCAATGAATTGTTCATGTCAAACCATCAAGCGTTTAATCATGCGTCTTTGGATTTAAAAAAATCAGATGTTGGTGGGAATCAGCCCTACAATATTTGGCTCGGAAGTAACCTAACCCAATCTCTTGGCTACCGAGGATATTAATGAATAATACATATGTTAACTATGATGTCTTATTGAAATCAATAAAATTGAAATAATTACACCATTCTCATCACAGGTGAAGTGGTGTTTGTCCTTCTAACATGAACATATCTTATTATCTTCAGTCTGGACACTATTGCGCAAATTACCGTAAAAACGTAGATATCTAATAGTATAATTATAAACTCTATCTACTGAAGTAGCAAACTATCAACACTATTAAAGTGGATCGACCATATGAATAAAGTACTCAATACATAATAGATGCTGCGAGAAAATAACGTGCGAGACAGTAGCGCGCGTGATAAAAGCACGTATTAAAATAAAATTATAATTAGCAGGAATTAGTATAAGAGAAAGATTTTACAAGAATCTTTAGAATACGATTGTTTGATAAGTTTTATTTTATTAAGTGTTATCAGAAAATAACTCTAGTTAAAACAGTGCCAAAAAGTTTTGGAAGCAAAAAATCATTTAATAATTAATTCACGTTGACAAAATATTCGGAAAAATGAAAACGACATATTACACACTTATAATTCAAATTATATTACGAATAACTGTAATATGTTGTACCATGAATTTAATAAGCTTAATTGCATACCTTTACGCGTTCAAGTTGATATTATTATTCGAAAAGTAAACAATTTCAAGAACTTGGTATTATATTTCATTCATAATATGTAAATGTTTATTTTTACGAAAAGGTACTTTTTAATTAAACTTCCCAAATAAGCGTGCGAATTTTAACGACTATTTCAAAAATTTGTACGTATTTTATCAATTTTGTGAGCACTATACGTAACTCGATATGTAATGAAGGTGTGGCCCTATCTACAACGATCAGCAATAAATTATTAATGTGTATGAAGGTAACATATTTAAATAAAGTAAATTAACATCTTTAATTAGATCCTGGCAATGGGTTTATGTGTGATTCAACCTTTAGACTGCCGATATATAGTATATATGTTTGTGATAACAGCGGGAAATGCTAAGAAAGATCGTTTTACAGTATGTATTTACGTCTATGTTTTTTTTGAAATGTCGTGGACATTGAATAAGAAGAATGTATTCTTTTTATCTAAAATAATATGTAGTGACTTTTCGCTGAGATTCTAAGATTTTAAAAATACCATGGGTGCCGAAGGATTAAGAAGGATATTTATGATAGTTATAATTTGTGTAGAAATAATTTTTCGAATGTGCCGGTTGAATGAAAGGGAAATATGTCAAATAAACTTGACCAAACGGTTGGCGATACATGTCCAAAATACTTTGTATAGTATATATTTCAGAGGAGTGATTCCCAGTGAGCCAATCAAAATCAAGATACCGCTTGATTGTCGGCGGCCAATCAGCGGGCGGCACAGCGTGACGTCGCTTCCGCCGTCAGTGACCTGGTGACGGGTCATTATTTTGTCATACATCGGAGAGGTGACGTTTTTAAACTGTGGTACGCGAGATGGAATCTCACAAAACTGATTGGATAATGATATGTAAATGGGCTCATGTGTATTCTATGAAAACAAGCGTGACACACTTCCTAAGGATCACCCATGGAAGATAGAAGTACATATAACGATAGATTACTGAAAAGAATCGGCTAGTAAACATTTGTTCGAGGACCACAAGTCATGTATAAAACTTGTATTAAAAAATAACAGAAGAATTTTAATCAAATTATGTGATTTGAAATCAGAACTGAAATGTGGTGTTGACCTGTGGTCCAAAGTATTCAATATTACAACACACTGTGCCAATAGTGTGGAGATAAATAATTATGTATTTACTAGAGCTAGGTGTTAGCGATTCGATCATTCGCTTAGTTCAATGACTAGATTCAATAATAAACAACATGATTGTGTATCCATAACTCATAAAATATATTATATTTTATATATATATAATATGAACAATAAACTGAATAATTCGTGTAAGTCTAAATCGTATATTTCTTATATTGAATATCAGAATATAATGTAATTGAGCAGATCAACTACAGCTGTTAGTAATATATTGAATATTTTAAATTAAAATTGTATGTTAACTATTAGTCGTCTCGGTTTTCGATAGTTAAACAGCCGGAAGTCACGGATTCGAATTCCACAGCTGCATAGAAGTTTTAAAATGTTAAAGATAGAAAACTAGATAACCGATCAGTATTAAGCATGTGGCTGATAACCAATCCATGTGAACAATCTATCAATATGAGTGTTTACATTATGTAGCTCTATATGCTACACATTCGTAACATTATTTAGAACCGTTTTAGCAAACAATTAGTAATCAATTGGTTTTACTTAAAATATTCAAATAACCCAGATTTTAAATGAGCCATGAGCAATGAGTTAATAATTTGGAAAAGAGGGCTAACATATTTAATAATATAATATATTATTTACGTCGGCAAGTACAAAGATTTGTTAAACAATATTTTGGTATGTGTTTTATTATAGTATTATTTGCTACTGTGAATTAAAATGAAATGATCCAAATGTTAAATTCAAACTGAAACACAATACCTATTTTTTATATATTGTACACGCCTTGTTAATATCGAAGAAAATGTTTTGATTTTAGCATGACGAGGACCCTTACATCTCGAGTCACTTTCCGAGGCTTCAAGTATATAAATTTTACCCCTTATAATTTATGTTCCGAAGTTAGTTTCCGGTGTTCGAATATCCTTACACGTGATGTGAGCAAAGAAGAGGGACAGGGCAGAGAAAGGAAGAAGAAAATCACAATAAGGAAAATATTACGCCCGTAGTTTATGAGGTACGTCAAAGGAAATAATTTCGTACAAAATATTTACGTTTTCGCCTAACTAAATACAATATGACCTGTGGTGTGATGAGTAAACACTGTGGAATATAAGTGCAACCTATCCGATAAAGACTAGGCAAACGGTACGGTATATCTGCCTATGGTACACGCAAAAGGTGGGCAAATATCAAAAGCATCACTAAACTTATGAAAATAATATTTTATACGTATTTGAAAGTTTAATACTCTAGAAATAACAACGAACGACATACGTATTTCGACTACTTGGGATGTTCGGATGCCAATAAAATAAAGCTATTTAAAACTCTTAAAAATATTGTATAATTGTCAGAGGTATAAAAGTATGTCCAGTGTTCTCTCTCATGAATGGGTTCGAATCAATTATGGAAATTTTATGTCCCTTTTTAAATCGAAAGCGATTAATTAAAACATTAAATGTTTTTTTTCCCATAAATTATGTTAAAAATATGCTCTGATGTAAATGCCAGTAATATCACATCTCCGAGATTGGTATCGTTATTTATACGTAAACACTCGATATACTTTTGCCTACAAAATTCTATTTCCTTATAATTAGAAAATATAATAAATTTAATATTACAACTTTTCTCAGTGAAATAACAGACCAAAATTTTCAAAACATTTTTTTGAAAAGTTATTGTCTTCAACGAAGAGTGTAAGCGTGGGGTGATTTTTTTTTTGTCCACAAATTATATTTATTTTTGGTAAAAATAAACGATACAAAGTATGTATTGTTTATTCGTATCTATATTAATTTTACTTCATAATAAAACCTCTTTCTCATAACGATTTATGAAAAAATTAAAAGATGAACGATTGAGATTAAAAGATGGGAGAATTCCCATAAAAAAATGTAAAATTATGTAGGACAAATAATTATTTTTATACGAAAATTGTGGAATTACAAATAGTAATACTAGCAACACTGAAATGAAACAAAACATTCTTTTGTTTCTATTACAGGTACAAACGAACTGTTCTAATTTCAAAATCAAAATTTGTTAACATAAATTACTCAGATGGCATAGTTTATTATTTCGAATTTATTGAAACGAATTTATATTTTTCTTTACTATTGACTACTGTGAGATTGTTTGAACTTCCCTTCGTGTTTTCTGTAGAGAAAGGCGGACAGGCATTCGATAAGAAGTGGTGGTTGGTTATTCTCGTCAAAGGTACTTTACAAACATTCTGAGACCCGACTTAAAATATTCCTCAAGACTTCCTCAAGAAGGCTTTCGAATTTAACTGACATCGTGAAAGAAACCTCGTGTGTTGTTTAGTTTGTATAGATACGAGTACATCAACTATACATACAATAGTAAAATGATGAAACAATTTTTATACATTGATCAGGCACATATATTCTATTATTTTTAAAAATTAATACAATAATATGTTTTCAAATCAAACAGATTATATTTTAAGTCTTTCTGATTTTCAATAAAAACGAATTTCTGTCAAAATTTTTCACAGATAATAAAGAAATATTTAAAAAACAAAACTTTTGAAAGTTATTATGTATGATCCGCGTATTGTGGGATAATTTATAAGTAATTATTTGGCGCTAGTGACATAAATTTTATTTTGAATAATACGACACGTGCTTCGTCTACACAGATAGTTCTGCCACATACTTACTTTGTGAAATATCTTTGAAATTATTTTGTAGCCAAATATTAGTTTAAGCGCTTTAATCGTATACGATACGTGTAAGTATAAATACTTGAAATTCTAGTGGAAAAGATGCTATGTATAAGAGGCAAATTATACCGTGAATATCGACCGTACAAAGGAAAAAAATGAAGTAATCTTCAGCTTATCCATGTCTTTTTTTTTTTTTTGATAATCACAATTTATATAACTTAATATACGTTCTACCAAAAGGATGTAAGATGAAAATACCGAATTAGTATCTAAATTAAGCTTTTATATTAAGGATCTTTTTTTGAAATTTTTGATAAGGAAAAAAACCACCACTCATCAATTTTATTGGTTTTTCTTTAATAAATTGTTGAGTTAATATCGTATTGAATAAATAAATACGAGTTTTGGTTTTCATGCAATTCAAGGTAGTTGTCTATTTAATATGTTGACATTAATACATATTTAAGAAATACTGGTTTTATTAGGAAGCTTAGCTTAGGATAGATTCAAACTCGTTCTTTATTCAAATTAATTTTACTCACCTGCTACTGTAAATTTAATGTAATTGCCTTATATAATATTTTAACCTTTTTGTTGATAACCGATGATGATTGTAAAAGTTTAAAAACAGGGTTGACCTAAAAATAGCAGATTAAATTCCAAAAGTTATTTTTACCAATTGGGAGTAATTCTTGAGGCAGACAGACACTATATATATAAATGTCGGCAGCAAGAATTTGGTGGATTTTACGTGAATCGTTCTTGAATTGAAATTCTGGAGCTATATTTGGATTTTTTTGTGTTTTTGGATTGATAATATGATGCCGATGGGTCGAGCAGATAACCCAAAAAAAATTATCGTAAAATGCCTGTTAAAATATCTTCATATTGAAGTTTAAATAATTACAAGCGGAAATTGCGACGTTTTCATGAGTAAATAGATATTTTCTTTCTTTAATTTCTTTAACAGAATTTCTCATCGTTTATATATTCTTCTATGCCATTAATCAACTATCGATAGTTATTAAGTTCACTTACAAAATTGATACGGAAGTTGCCAAATGAAGTGAATAATGAGCCCATATAGATTTCATAGGCTTAACCACTGGGAATACATGATGGACGTGCGGTAAAAAAAATACATTACTCTTTCTTTTCTACGACTTTCTTGTGCGTATGTAATCAAATAGAGTGTGTATTTATGTTTTATTGCAATGTACATTAAGTCAGTGTTTTCACAACATTCTGGATGCCTTTATTATTTGTATTCTTCAATGTTGCTCGCCTCGCACGAGATCCAATACCTTAGCGGATAACTTCACAATATAAATGGCTATACTAAGGAGCACTCCTCAGTCAATATTTATTTTATCATTCACGAAAAAACTCCAGCCCCCAGTTAAATTTTCGTCTGCCATTCTGTTTAATCATTATTTAATCTGTATTAATGTGTATTATTTAATCTCTGATATATATATATTTATAATAATTGATGATTACTTTGTTTTATATTTATGAAAGTTATCAAACATTAATTTCAATAATATTACGAGCAATTGTCGCATGATATAATAGATTTATTTATTTGCTAATAAGTATCGTTTAGGCAGGTTTTCATTTTCCAACGGTATCTTCATTTCGCATTCAGTACACTCAAGGGATTTTGAATCATCATCAGTTTGCATCTATCTTCCGCTAGATAAACGCATTACCTAAGTAGTTCTACTCTTATTGATATCGATAACTCGCATTATTACCACGTACTCACACAGAACTTAACAATTTCACCGAGTAAGTAGTCTCAGAGTGTTTTTATTTTTTATGGCAAGGTATTTTTAACGATTATCTAAATTTCCCATTCCCGTCTGAAGTAACTATTAAATTTTGACACCTCTCATTGATATATATGTCACGTACATCTATTTTCCTGGAATTTTTACAGTAAAAATAAAGTTTGGTCATTTTGCAAAAAAATATTATAACCTTTAATTTAAATTTGCCGCCAACAATTTTGTTTACACCGTATAACTTTTACGTTGACATAATGAATTTCAGGGGCAATGTAAAACTTTTATACTTGCCGATAATATCTGTGACTCTTAAAAGGCCTCTTTATTATATTTCACTAACGATATTGCAAAATTCAGTTCTAATTTATTAATTTGAAAACACCTTGGCACGTTGTACGTTTTCATTTCCCAAAAACATCTTTTTGTAAAATATATCAAGCATTTATTCGATGAAGTAGGAAATATTTCAGTGAAATGAGCGATTGATTCGTTTTAAAATATCCCAAATTGTACACGGAAATATGTCTTCCCGGAATACAAAATTAATCAATTAAATTTAATAAAAAAAACATGCTATAATCGACGTTGACTTACGCAAAAATTTTTGTTTACAACAAAACAAAACATTAAAACCATCATCAAATATACACAAGATGTCAACGATACTGACTTAATATTAGTATTTTATTCATTTAAACTTAAGATGGAGTATGTGAAGAATTCATATGATTTATGTGATGAATTGTTTCAATGATTTCTCACCCATGTCTTTTTAAAGAAGGCTTTCTTTTTTTGAAATATTGTCCTTTAAAATTACGTTTTAAATGAATATATGACAGTATCTACGGTTACATTCAAGTGATTGTCTATATGGCGTCTTTATTGTTATTTTTTCTTAAAATAACGTTTTTTTAGAAAATAAAAGTTAACGCATTAAATGCAGAATTCCCATTTGGAAAAGTCGCGAAACACAGTTTAGAAAAGCTGGTGTTAAGCGGAACGACGAACGAAGAGTTAATAAGCGATTGGGAAGGAAAGAATATATGTCATTCTGGGTTAGCGGAAGAGAGAGAAACGTATTAAATGTAATGATATGAAATTGCCCACATGCGAACCTATGTACGAGTAACTCGAATAAAAATATTAGAAAGTATAGCTCTGACCCGACCGCAATGTGAAATAACACAGCCTAAGTGTATACTATTATTTGCTTTAAGAAGAATAAGATACCTTCTTTGTCATCCCAATTTTAGTCTAGGCCACTTTAAAACGAATTGAAAACAAAATGAAATTGATAGTTTTTGTTCTGTGTGTTTTTATTCAGTGTAGTGATTAGCTACCTCAAACATCCGCAGTAGAGGAAGGCGATTAAAAATAATAATAAGAAATATCTTCGCTGCAATGCGAAACGTTTTTAATTGTAGGTTAATCGGAAGTGCTTTTTAGTGAAGATTTCGTTTTGGGTCACGGACTCAATGGCTTGAGTAGATGGTAAAATAGCTATTTAATTGACCTTATTGCCGCTCATTGTATCTCTAAGTTGTAATAGGATTTCTTACAGATAAAATGCTGCTGATATGTTGTAAAGACGTGGCGGGTGAACGATGCTCCTGTTTCCGCCCTACATAATCTATATATGGTATAATCGCAATAAAATTTTTTCTGAATATCGAAAATGTCTTTGCCTTTAGCTATCAAAATAACTAACTCTAAGATTTAGGCATAGGAATGTTTAATATCGGATATTTCAGGGGGCATGGCTTAATAAAGCATCCCATAAACTTATCCGTATCTGGTATTTATAATGTCCATTTAGATATTATAAATTGGAAAGATCTAAGATCAAGACTCGCAGAATCTTAGATAGAAAGTTGTTGCGCGTGAGGAGAGAAAACGGGAATTTGGAATAGATCACAGACGTAATAAGTATGAAATACAGTTTCCTCAAAGCTACAAATTGATGTGGCCAGGGCATACATATATAGTCGCCTAGTATTTGAGAGACGTAAATCCGAATCCACAAGTTGATATAAGAAGAAGATGGACAAAGTAGGAAAGTTATGCAGTGAATTTGTTTGAATACACTGCCTATTGATCAAGTTGGCGATGAAAACAGCAATCGATGAGTAGTTAGTTATTTTTTAATTATACAATTTCATTCAAGATAAATTTGACATTATTTTGTAAAAAAATCCGTGATTAAATAAGACAATTTTTTAAAAAGAGATAATACCAGAACTGGTGCACTCAACTTAAAACGGTTAATAGAAAATGACAGTAGTGAATAGTGCATAATGATAATACCTGTTGACAGTTCGCTGTGAAAAAAGTATAGCGATACAAAACCGTGGGAAGATAGTGAAAAGTATACAATCACTTTTCTCGTGCACAAAAAAACTTGTTTTCTAAAAACCACAAGACTTGCTCGCTTTGTGTAGCGGAAAAACATTTTCTTTGGGCCAATTTCTTGTATTAACTGAATTCACGATTGGAGTAATTACAGTATGAAATAATTTTTAGACGTTTCATTACTACAACTATATATTTTTGTACTTTATCTACAATCGTGATTTATTATACATCGACAGTTTTCGATGCAAAATTAATGTAAAACTCAATTATTTAAAGTTCAGTTACTGTTTAGTTGACTCGTGAAATTTGACAATGCAAGTCTTCACATTGCCAAGATTCAAAAGGTCCAGTTTTGAAAAAGACATGAAAAAAAACGTCCTTAATTCGCTGAATTAAGTTTATGAAAGCTTATTTCTTTAATTGATTAAAACGATAAAGTATATTTTCAAAACTTAGTATTAATAATTTTATTCATTTGTATTATAGTAATTTATTAAAACGTAATCATTTTTCAATAAAATATAATAATGCGCCAGTTTAGTTTCACGAAAGAAAAATTCAATTTTTTTCGCAAATTTAGTTGATATTTCCTTTGAAACTCCTTTTTGGTATTTTTGTTATCTTTCTAGCCAAAACCAGCGTACGCCACTGTATATACTTTATACATAAACACGTAAAGGGTAACAGATACAGTGTTCAAAATAGCCCCTTCCCTGATAGAATCTTTAAATAAGTCTACACATGTGTAAGGGAAGTAAAAAGTAAAGAGAAAACGTATACGTACCCGTCTATCGAACATATTTGCACGGCGAGATGCCGAAAACCAATTTAAAAACTACTTTTCTCTAGTACGAAACAACCATTTCCTGCGACAGATAGTTCAGTCGGGCGAGAGAAGATTTTACCTGAAAACAAAAAGGAAACAATACGGTAAGACTTGATATCACATTACTTGAGCGTATGGCCTTATATCATAAAGTATTCGTACATTAACTGTAAATATGAAATATTTATGCACTTATTCTACTTCTTTAACTATATGATGCTTCTAAGTGACACAAGTTTCCCTTAATTAACTTGAATACATTTTTTTACATACAACCGACAGTTTTTCAAGACACTAGAATCCCAGTCGTCGGAAAAGATGACATGTAGGATTCAGGCATCAGGAAAATCCACAGCACATGTCTCATCCAGTCCATCATCACTGCATATCTTTTAACGTAACACGAAAGAAAATTAAAGCTAAATACACAAGTCATTTATATTTATTTCGGACAAATTTTAGCTTAATATTATGAAGCCTTTGCTAATTTAATAGTGTCATTAATAGTGTCTCATAAGAATAAACAGATGCCACGTTATGCTCGAGTTTATGAGAATAGAAATCACACATAATGTAGTCCACAACACCAAAGCCTAGAAACGTGACGACTTCGACATTACTTACACGTTTATTACGAGACGGTATACTCTATTCGTCAGCTGTGGGAATGTGACAAGCAGTGACGGATAAACCAAGGAAATATTTCGAAACAATGTTTTAATTTATTTTTAAACATGTTTGCACAATATAAAATACTATATTAACAAATTATTTTCAAGACGTGAAATAATTACTGTCAGTCAATTATGCGATCCATATATATATAGTTGTATTATAATGGTTTTACAACTATTGTGGTGTACATTTCACGTTAACGATGTTTCATAAATAATATGATTACTATGTCTAATAGTCCCATATTATCTCTCTCTTAATTTAACTATATGAAGTATATACGCAATATGAGACGGAAGATATTATCATCAAAGTATTAATTTAATGCATCGTTTAAGTATAGTTCCGTTTGACAGTCACTCAAGTTTAATTTGCTCAGTCTGCAGGTAGTAGAAACGGAATCCATTTTCTGTTTAGATTTAACTGGCGGATACGCCGAGAGGGTCCCGGAGTACTTAATTTCCTAAAGCTTTTTTTATTAAAATTTGTTATAATGATATTATTCTTCATTCTTATGTGTGACCCTACTGACGCACTGTGTTATCAATTAGTTGTCTCGAATTAGCTGATTGATGTAAATTAAATCAAATAATTCATAAAAAAATTTGAAATGTTAACGAAGAACTGCACTATCTTTCTTCCGATTCTTCTTGAATGTTAGATTTTTATAACTTAACTTATAATATTGGATACCATTGTGTGAATAGTCCTTTAATATTATAAAATTTAGCTCTTTCGGTCGTGCTGAGGTGTTGGCTCACTCAATTAAGATTACGAAAACGATCTGACACGTTAATACATCGAAAGTTAGATGCTCGTATAGCTAGCTCTCTTACTCTGCGGACTTAATGGTGATTTTAGTGTAAGTCAGTCGATGAAGTTCTGTTACTGCGACAGTAAATATAACCAATAAAAACCGGAAAGTATTTTTAACAATCCAGTAGAGCTTGAAGTAGAAGAATATAAAAAATTGCAGATATGGTGGATTTATAGATGACTGTTGTTTACTGGAAGTGCCGAATTGGAGAATAATTTCAACGTAATTTTTATATTTTTTTTCATATACTTTTCGAATTGTCTCATTGCTTAGTTATTTTTTTTTCAATTTGGTAAACATTTTAAATCTATGGTTTGTAGTATTTCCATCGTGTTAAATTAATAGCTACACAAGAAACTGACAGATAGAGGGTTAGAGGTTCGTAACTAATCTGAGTTTTTCCTTTTGGTCTAATGGTATCGTCTCATCATGTGAAATATTTAGACCATTACTAAACTATTTCGAAATTTTTAACTGTAGAGTAATCACCAATAATACTTAATATAATCATTGCTCTAAGAATATTTAATAAAACATCTTTAATTAGACTATTTCGAATCAAAACCTCACAAAGAGAGACAACTTATTTTAAGGGTTTGTTTTAAGATGGATAAAGTACCCCATTTCATTTTTTTTAGTTACGCTCCTGAATGTAGATTCTATATAATTCAGCGTTTGAAAATAGGATTGTGAAATAGGTTATAAAGCAATGATGCCAAATGGACTTCTACAGATAAGCATCGCAATAATTTCGCTGCAACTTGAATCTAATTCAAATTTCTTTTGTGAAGCGAAATGTAATTTAGTTCGCAGACAGAATTAGATCTGAGCTTTATTGTCAACGTGAGTGACTCATTTTGACTCTATTAGGCTTGAATCAAATAAAAAATCTACAGATATACATCTTTTATTTATCTTGGGTAAATATATTTTTATTTTTTATGAATGACGCAGAAGAGAAGTTTAAAAATAAAGTCTATCATAAAAAATCTGTAGATAAATAAAATGTTTATTTTACCCTTACATTAATTATGAAAACAGAAAATATGAACTATTGTAGTAAGCTAGAAGATAATAAAAATCGTATTTATACTCTCCATGTAAATCGATAAACCAATAAGCATTTTCGATTAATATTTTTTTTCGGTAAATACCAAAGCTAAAATAATCTAGATTCTGTACTATTATGTGTATAAAGCAGACTTTTCGCAACGTAGGCTGTCTTTACCGGCATCTTAAATATATATTTTTATTAATCTACAAGGTTCAAATCCGTTATTTGTATTTCACTAAACCAAGATAAGTACTGACTGCATTGAAACTGGATATTGTCAGCTATTATTCGATTACATTCGAAGAATTAGCAACATACATATTTTCATATCACGTTAACACGATCAAAAAATCTTTACTCAAATACATACGTTAAGAAGCCCTTTTCCAGAAGAAATTTCTGGGATGATAACACCTAGTGTTAGATTTCAAAATTAATTTGTAATTTCATGCGCACCTTCTTTAGATATAACTGCAAGTGAAACAAAAGAACATTAGTTCTGAATAGTTCAGGGCGTGATGTTGATGTTACTATTGTTTAAATTTAAAACAAAGAGAAGTCCTGCGATGAATGAGCTATTAGAGTAAAGTGCATATAAGATTACACGAGAAATGCCTTACGCTATGTGCACCAAAAGCTCTTAACTCGAACGTGTAGTTCTGGAGTTACACGAAAGTGCTCATTCATAATATATAGGTGTCCTTACTCTAAACGGCAATGAAGAAATACGGCTAAGGCCATGTTGCGAATAAATAAGTGTCGTTTATTTACTATTCATTTTGTGGTGTTTACAGTACATTCTTAATGTCAATTTATATAAAACACTATTATTAATTATTGAATCACATAATCAGAATACAACCTAAATTTTTAACATAAATCTTTAGGCTAAAATACATTTGTTTAACCCCAATAACGCCGTTTTTGTTTATAAAAAATATTGAGAATAATCGCCATTTGATCGGTTATCCGTGGAGTCGACATTGTCATTTGAAAACACAAGATTTCCGCTGTAGATAAAATCTTCCACACAGGACATGACATTGTAATAAATACAGATTACGATTTGATTGGACGAGGTATGTTTTATTATTGAATTTATAAATATGTCCGAAACAACAGTTCGTGTTATTTTACAGCACAATGAATTTACCATATACGAGATTATTTAAATTTTACACGTTACGTTTTGTATGCATAATCATATTATCAAGCGTCGAATATAACTATATTTGTAGTCATGTCCACTCCGATTAAGGAACATATGAATCTCTATAATGTAAATTTTTATCTTGATTAATCATTTAGGGATTGAATGTCGAGTCCTGTTTTTTTTTTCAAAATGAACTTTGGGGCTAAGCCGAGTACTAGCAACACAGCCACCAAAGTGTCTGTGGTTTTTATGTATCTATCTAGACATCTAGAGTCTTAATTGTAAAAAACTTCTATCGATAGTTGCAGTATTATTCATAGTAATTCACCATTCAAACGTTTTATTTTCATTTATTATCGATACACTATTAATTAGCATTTGAAAAAACTATTTTATATTTAAATTTTTTTAGACGTAGGCAAACTGGTGTCAAAACTTGCTTTTATTGTTACGTATATTAAGAAATATAGAATGGATAAACGTATGGTGCATTGAGAGTGCACTATAGCGGAAAATCTAACACTTCTAAATGTCCGGTGCATTCTGTGGCTTTCAGGAAAGAATACTTTACACCCTAAGAACGATCTTTAAGCCAAGTATTAAAACGCTAAAATAATACATTTTTATTTTTTTTAAAGCTTTTTCTTATTTTTTGTTGTATAACCTTCACTGCAAAATTAGCCCAGTAATACTATTAACATCCACAAAATTTGCCGACGTCGTCGTTGTGAAATCTGCATTATGTTTGTTGACTGACGTCTTAGAAATTTTCAGTAGTAAAAGTTATCAGTACAAACCTGTGATGAAGAGTGTTTATTTGTCAGAGAGACTTAAATGATGAGCAGTAAACAAGATTGAACACACTTAGACAAACAGAAAATGACACTTCGGCCTAGACTTTTTTGCGGTTACGAGAACGTTTTCTTTAAAAGTCCGTATCTTCTATTTCTTTGGATAAAACTGAGAACATAGTGAGAGCTACACTGAGAACTATATCAGTTTTCCAACCATCGATATTACCAATTATTTGCAGGGGCAAAGCAAAGGCTGCATCGGGATTGGTGTCTAGGTGATACAATTAAATGGATACTGGGAAAACTGAGGCGGTATGATTTAGTAGTAAAAATATATTTATATATATCCATTAATCTTCATATGATCTGGAAACTATAATATATTGCTTCTGAATCGGCAGTATGCCACACGTGCTTAAGGAGAATTTCAACCATATTCACTACTCTTTAAGCCAGCAGAATCCTAGGTATTTTAGGCCACCGAGTAATATCAATATAGCCAGACAAACAAAATCTGATAAATAATACAGGGAGAATTAATTTTCTATTGATTTTCTTGTGCGTTTTAAGACTCAACATTCTCAAGCCGCGCGTCATAAAACGGAAAACAATTGGTCATCGTCTGAGAAAGAGCGACTATTCATGCCGATAATCATATTGAGTTTATCCAAAACAAAGCGAAAGAAACTAACTACGCCTGACATACTTTAAGAAATAAAACGAAACTACAGTGAACTGTAAATAGGCATCGGCATGTAGACAGAGGGATAAAACAAAAGTATTTACGTAGTAATGGTGAAAAACAAACTTATAGGTACGAACTCGGTTAAATATGGCAAGAAAGATAAGGCAATTTGTTTATTTACTTAGCGCTAATGAAAAGTTTTGTTTGCCGTTTAAATATTAAAAGAAAAAAACTTCACAATAGGCGTTTATCAGTCTTTTATTGCGACTTCTAAGTCGAATCGTGACTTCTTCGTAAAACGTATTGTATATTATTATGACTATTTAGTCTTTGGTACGTTTATATAGCATTTCAAACCATTGTTAATTTTTTACTACATATTACAGTGGTAATTAACACGAGTCGTGTGTTCTGTTGCTAATATTGTAATACTGTTTGTTGGCTTGAAACGTATGACAGACTTAGATTTATATCATTGTTTTTATGGACGAAAACGTTGCTAGTAATACTGTAGTCACTTTTTAAGATTTATATAACTTATGATAACAGCAGTCATTTCAATACGGACAGTAATGGTTATGGTTAACGGAATTGCATAGGTTATTCATATCTTCCACCTGAGTGTGTTGAGGGAGTGAAAGGTTTTTTTTTTAATTTTTGGAATAAGATCAACCAAACACTTCGTAGACCTTTCGTTTTTTTTTAAATTTTCTCTTTATTTTTACTTTTTATTTTTATAGTTAATATTGCATGAATGTAGTTTGTTTTCTATACGGCTTTTAATTAAGCTGTACATCATTATTATTACATTTTATCTCGTAAATTCGTTAAACTTATAAATTGTTAAGTTGTCAATATGTATAATATAAAAAAAATGTGACAAAAAATACTTGACATTTCCTATGAAACACTTGATTTTAGCTATTAACTTGTATCCTAATATGTAAAAAAGCATAAAAAAAGAATGTATAACCCAAAAAAGCTTATTCTGCGTTGTATAATAATTTATTTAGACATTATGTGATTGATAAAAATACACCACATTATCTCACTGTTGTTATTTATTATAAGCTTCAAAAATCGCAACTGAAAAGTCAAATATTTCAATATACAAAAAACACACAAAATTAAGCAAAGTAACAAAAACAGGAAAAATATACCGATGCTTTTTTTAAAAAATCTGAGTATTTAGATGAAAAGTATGAGATATAGTAATAAATCTCTTTAGCTGATCATACAGTATATTTTATCTGAAGCTATAAAAGCAATATGGACTATTTAAGAAGAGTATATGAATCTATGGATAAATGTCAACACAGAACGGCTTCCTTTGCAAATATTACCTTCGTTATAGCCAAGACTTAAACGCTTATAACATTCACGGAGGAATTTCAGCACCTTATAAGATATTCAGTATCCGTATTATTACAACACTAACCCGGCTAATACGGTACTGAGATTTGACCTGGGTTCCCGCATTGTGACTGACGGTTTTCCCAGGGGCTTTGTCGGCTTTCCCGTGGAAAATCTATTCCTGGTTTTCTTGAGCGTCGCGGCGCAGTCAAGGAACGGTATATGAAAAATGTACTAGAGCGGCTCAAGTGCCACATAGATCCAGCTTATCTCGAATATATTCGTAAATTGTAAAATGGAAAATAGAAGGATTTGATTGTATGTATAAGATAAATCAGTATTTCATCAATATTATATATTGAGTAAAACCAGTACTAGAAAGCTTCATTCCAATGGAATGAAAATATGATATGGAGACTTCTAGGAAATTTAGTTCTGATATGTTTGGTAAAATCCGGGGGTTGTCATGTGCTATTGAATAATATTATACACCAATCGATTATTGTATATACTCATTAATATCGCAAAGTTATAGGTTCGAATCTCGTAGCTGTATTTAAATTATTATTTTGAATGTTTTTTTAAAAGAAAACTGGATCGTCCAATAGGTTTTTGGAATAGCTTGAAATCATTTTCTGTAATAAGGTTTATGGTGGAAATCTTTGCCTATCAAGAGATTAGTCGACAATTGATACACATCTCTACATATGAAATGGGAATGATAAAATGGCATTATTATATTATTAAGGCTGAATAGGTTTAGAATTTATAAATTCGTATAGTACAATAGATTATCAATTGTGATATTTACTTGAAAACTAAATTGATTATAAAAATAAGGAGATTTTTTAATACATATTCGGCATTCTTTAATACATATACTAATGTATAACTATTGATTATTTACAGAAAAAACACTTCAGTGAGATGAAAAATCAACCGCATACAATTAATAAATATAATAGTATGTTATAAATGATTGTACAATCCGCGTGACAAAATATTATAAGCGGGACATGAAACATGAAATTGTAAGATTTCGTTATAAAGTACATTTAAATTTTAGATGGAATGCATAAGAATATCAGCTAAAATCTTACTGCATGAAATTCAAAGCGCGGGAGTGTGGCGGATTGCATCGCTCCAGGCAAAAAAAAACCAACGTTTTATGCGACTTACTCTTGTCTGGTTTAAATATATATGAATATGTTATTTATAATTCATTTTTCAAGACGCTAGAATTTATTTAGATTAAAGAAGTTCTCTTGCAAAGGAAGTAAACTATTATTTTTGTCGTTTTCGTTTTAGGCCAATCATGTGTTATATGAAATGACAAAGAAATACCAAAAGTATTTAACGAGGATATTCGATTATTATTTTAATATCTATATATAAAAAGATATTTGTGAAAGAAAATGTGCACGATTCATTGGTCATTTTATTCACTTAAAATCATTTGAATTTATAGTTTTATCAACTGCCAAATTTGTCTAAAAAGCGTCAAGTACTAAAAGAAATAAATATTTTTAAAATGAGACAAAACTTCTACTACGGAACATTTATATAAGTTACAATAAATATGACACTTTTTTATTGAAAAATGAAATGTATGTAAGAGTGGCTTATAGAATAATACATATAATTATTATATATATATGCAATTTTAAATAGATGACATTTACGGATAAAATGTGAAGAAACTACTTACTCTTACAAGATATTTTCCAAATGATCTGATGATTTTCTTGCATGTAATATTTAATCTTTTCGGCTTTAAATAAAAAGTTTGTTCACAACAAATACGTCAATTTCCTCTAGATGTACATTCTCTCTTATCATAGTGAGTCTAGTGTAGTATCATAGTCTTATCGAAAATAAGGAATGCATTGCATATACCTCATTATTTTTAAGGGGCACACTCGTGCTTAGCGATTTAATATCGCCGATAGTAAACGGTGCATGCAATATTGCATCATTGTTCACGACGAGAGCAAGCTACAAAGGATACATGACATGGAGCAAAATCATACATAAGAGAAGATTATAGAGACGCTAATGGTTTGAAATGACGTCGTGGAGATACGATGAAAGGTAACGTTGGTTTGGGTGGTTTTGTTTTACGTCTCATTTTGGCAGACATTGCATGCTGTAAGGACTGTGATCTACATACTACGTCACGTAAAGTTATTATGTAATGAAAATTTAACGGATTTTCATCTCGTCTTCGGAAAATACATGAATTTTCCACAGTATCTGCAAAATAATAAATATATTTTACGTTTTTATAATGGCTTTATGATGCAGAGTTTGGCTTTCAAAAAGATAAACACAGTCCAACTAGTATTGTATTTGCAAATCACTACTTATTTAGTTAACTGCATTTTAAATTTATATTCGATTGAATATGCCTGGTTATTAAACTAGGTTATTAGCTGTTTCGATTATGACATCATTACCAAAACGTATTATAAACGATCTACATCCGTTTATATTAATAACTTAATATTATATATTAATATGTAACTACCTAGACTAATAAAAGTGATAATATTTTATTCGTTGGTTAGTTGAATTTAATATAATGTTATTACGGTTGTTATTATTTTAAAAGAATAAAAAACAATATTGTCACAGAGAAACAACATATTTAAATTATTTTTAACATTATATTTGAATAAAAAAAACTGTGGAAAGTGTATGAAAAAGAATGACGACACAATGATGAGGTGTGAGAAACCAATAGCGTGCGTATTTTTTTGGATAGGAGACTGGCTGTGACCACTTTAAACATTTTTAGCTACTTTTATTAAAACTGTGACATATGATCACATCATTTCGTGATCAGTTATGTACGAGCCTAGAAAAATATCAGAACAAGCGGAGACTTAAGAAGAAAGAATAACTTAATTGTATGGGAATTCGGGTGGTAAGCCTATTTTGAGTTTCACACAATCTAAAAAAAAGTTCCAGCCAATATGCGTCGCAAACAACTAAAAGCTAGAATACGTACTAGACCATCCGTCAATTTAACAGCAGCAAAATGCATATGTCAAACAATATGAAGCTATAGATAGAGCCGTGTTGATTCAATATGCACTTTACGTATGTAGCGATACACGGGTGTACTAGAATATGTGCAAATGTATTTAAATTTATTTGGAAGATTCTATAAAATTAGTCATCACAAAATTTATTCCCAGATGAAATACAATGTGTAGAATAAAACACACTTTTAAGCCAACTGCTGTATATCGACATATTAATTATTATTTATATATAAATATAATAAATATACTAAATACTATACGTTGTTATTGGTATATGAACAAAAGCAGCAGTGAATAAAATCCCTTACAATTGATACACGGGTTCTGACTTATGAAATATGCATTTACTATTTAATACACTTCCATTGAGTATTTATTTTTTAGATATTTTATAGTATAATACATTTTACACTTGTGAATTAACGTCCTCACGGTAGTCGGGAGATAAACGTACACGCTTCGATAACAGAGTTTAACACCCGCTAAAAAATTATATAAAATTAAAGATTTCAGCATAGTTATCACTTTTTTCATCAAAATTTCTCTTATAACCAAGACTCGTGAAAAAATCGTAAAGATAAGATTCAATTTACGGAGATTCATATGCTTCACTTTCGGAGAAAATGTAGCAAAAAAGTACTACTATTTGTGCTTATCCTGTAAAAAGGTACTTGCACAGGGATAAATTGCATTAAATTGGATATTATTTTGGTACATTGATAAAAATCCTATCTGTGATCCCTGTCGCAAAGATTTTCAAAGAATGCACGTCACAGTATAAAAATGACTACAAACTATTCAGGTCGTTGGCTTGTATATAAAAGTACTTACATATTATCTCCCAAGCGACCAATAACGAGATATAGATAGGCAAAAGATTTTCAGATGGAATTTGAGGCTTTGAAGTTTTCGTTAGACAGCTTTATGTTAAGATTCCTCCCATTTTTACATTCTACAGTTTCCAAAAAGCTTTGTAATCGATTTTTCGTTACGATGATTTTGTAGTACTAAAAGCTTTATGATGTTGAATAATGGTTATTTATAGTATTAGTAAATGTGCTATAAATATTAAATTGATGAAGAGATTGTGATGTGGAAATGGAATCACTGTGTGACAAGAATTTTTGTAGGAGACAGCACAACTTTGTCGATAAAGAAAACTCAAAGTGAAAAACATAACGGCACTCTGCCCTTCGCATGTGAATAAATTTCAATTTTTTTTATATTCCCCCGAGTCACATTCTAGTACATTTACCATGCAAAAAGTCAAGTTTCATATTGTGAATTACTTTCAAACAGACATAAGAAGTTTTGTTCATATTTTGATTTAACGTCCTTGTTGAGTTTTTCAACAACAACAAATTGAAATATAATTTAGTTTTCGCACATATAAATATAAACACATCTTTTTTTATTTTGAAATATGAGTTCATGACAAATATCACACTACCGTATCAATAGTCTAATACTAATTTTACAGAAAGATAAAAAAAACTTTTTGGTTTAGATTTTTTCTTCTGAGTATAAGATGATATTTTTTTGGGAACTATTAAAAATTAAAATATAATAGTGCCATATATATATGTTAATATTAACTGAAATATGGTATATATAATATGTAGTGTTATTTCTAAGGTTTTTTCTGCAGTGGTCAGATACGAGAAATTAACATTGTGGCTATGTCTCATTTGTTAAAATAACTATCATACATACATGTATTTCAGTCTATGCGAAAAATGTTGTTTTTATTACGTCAATGAGTAATTATGGTTTTATTATTATTGTATGGGTTAGATATGTAGTATTCATATTATATTATCAATATTTCATATTTGAAATATATATTTTAAGCCACGTTTGCTCCCAAAGTAAAGCATATAGATCTACACAGTGTGGAGACATCCACTCCGAAAGTGTATATGGATATCCGTAATGTGAAGACATACGTCTTGACAGATTATTTTTCACGATATGAGATATAATACTATAAGAACAGGCTAGTATAAATTCAAATCAATACAAGCGTACGTATATTTTTAAAATAATTATACATTTAAAATCAATTTCCTTCGAGAATATTAAGGAAATTGTATTATATCATGTATTTTTAATATTTGCCATTTAATTTTTTTTCCATTGACGGATTTGTGCTTTAAAAGTATAAGAACAGTTAGTCCTTTCAATCTGTTAGAATCATTGACAATTAAAATGATTTTTATGCTTCATTTTAAATAATACTCATTTAGAGTAATTCGATAGTAATTTATATTGGTGCTTAACAAAAACGGTATTTTTTGTGGAGATAGTAAAAAAAACAAAAACACGAAAAACGTACTTGCGGAATAACAAGAGTTTTCCAAATTCATTCGTTAGTGTTATAAGAGCGGAGGCAGAAACAAAATAAATTAAAATAAGCCCTAAAAATATATAAATAGAAAAAAACGAGAAGAAACCAATTCGTTCTGCTCGATGGACAGTAGCGTCGCTTGGTGGCGAATTGATTTTTGATTAAGGACTTTGCAGGACGAGAGAAGGTATCTATCTATTCATTCTCCAATATGTTATTGGACAATTTTATGGTTATTTGATACATTGTATATAAATAATATGTGGATAAAATGTTGAGAGCTGATTATTACAACGAGATCCAAGATACTTTTGGTTTCTTATGACCGAAAAGATGATGTTCAAATGTTAAACAAGGTTAAATGTGGCAGTAATTATAATATACATGTTGAAAGCACGATTGTCATTTATGTATGGCCTTGATAAGCTCATAGTCAGCCGTAAAAATGTTAAAATTATCGTAATGTGTGATTATAATTAACACAGTTTATAAGAGCAACTTTTTGTAATTTAAGAAAAGCCTAAAAATAATCTAATTTATAATATGGAATGAGAACCTTACCAATTCTCGTGGGCTAAATTCCTACAATATGTAGTTTTAGTTTAATTTAAGTTTAATAATGTAGTTTTGAAGTTTCATACACGGGCGGGCGTAGTATCATTTAGTCACCAAAAATAAAGTGTTCTTCGATATATTTTTTGTTAATATAATACCTAACGGAAATGTGGCATGAATTTAAGCAACGTTTGTTTTTAAGTATCAGACTAATCGTATTTTATTACTTTTGAAATGTTCCAAGAATGCTAAATCTTTACAGTTTACACATCCTCCACTTTCGAACGGACATAGTAAAAAAAATATTTGTGGCATTATGTTTTTTTCTATTGATCAAATGAGTCGTCGAGTTGCAAATATAATCACACATTGTGTTAGTTATAGTACTATATATACAATAAGTACTGCAACATGTAGAAATTGTCGTAGTTTTTTTCTTAGTTTAACAGGTTGATACATCTTGTTTGCCATCCCTTTAGTTGAATATGTAATTCTGTATGTCGATTTAAAATAAGAAATTTGTGATAATGAAACATATTCAGGTGACATTGTCTTAGTTTGTTGAATTTACTTCTAATTCTGTATAAATAATCCAACCTCGAAAATTAAAGCTATTTCATTTATAAAAGTAAGTTCAAAACTCGGAGCTTTAAGCTCCAAGTTATTACTATGCAGTGTTTTAATGTATATGCATTCATATAGAGACAGTCCGCCTTGTGGCAAAAGCTGTGTGGATAAAAAATAAGATACACAATTTTTACAGGCAGACGCAAATTTAGTTATGCAAAATTCCACGCCACTGTCGCACTGATAAAACGTTGTAAACCTCCACTAGAGAAAAATCCTCCGCAGGGTTCACAGAATTAGAGTAATCCTATTATTTTAAGCATTTTTAATGCAAATCCCGGGTTCTTTATAAAGGCCCATCGCTCTGACAATAGCCACAGGTTCTCAAAGCGTAGTTATATACAGGGGCTTAACGTGAATGAAATAGACTTAGTGAAAAGAATAGAACAGATTGCTTAATACATATCAGATTTTGCAGACGCGGCTTTACTACTTGGATGTATTCATTCATTCGTTACTGTCACAATCCCACCAGAGAAATTCATTTGTTATACTTTGTATATTCTTAGTCCACCATATTTTATTTCAGATTGGGAGCCTATTTCTCTTGTAATAATGAATATATCACTTATTATATATTTGTAATATATAATAAGTGATATAGAAATAATATGGAATGATACTCGTATTGCTTACATTACAATTATAATAGTGCCCCCAATCAAGTTGTCATCTATAGTATGGATACAAATGAACAGAAGTATTCTTAATCGGGATTCAAAGATTATTTTTCACACATATTCCTTTTATTAATAATTCATCTATTTTCTTTGGATAAATATTAATTATTCTTTATAAAATATAAAATCAAACAATATTTTTACGTACTCGGCAATTTGTTGATTTTTTGAAAATATTATATTTTATTGTAAATCTGGAGGCTGTATTTTTTTGTAATACTGAATATATCATACTATCAAAAAATTCTCAGCTATATTTTGTATGGTCAAAATAATGTCACTAATCATAAATTGTTTATAATATCGTAGTAAATTATTGACACTGTAATAAATAAATCTAGTAATTATATTCGGTGCATTCTTTCAATAATGCATTTGTATCTTTTGGATAATTATATTTTACGAACTTAATATCGAATACACAAGTATGCAATATACGCTGATAGAAATTGGTTAACTTGATACTGGACAAGAAATCTGAGGATAAATATGGCACAACGAAAATTGATTACATTGATACGAAAGACGCCTTGATCACCGTTGCTTTTGTTTTATCAATGTATAATACTACGACATTAAAATCTAATTTGATAGTGGAACACATGAATTTCAAACGCGTGAAGATGACTACTTCAGAAACGAATAACATGGATCCAGTCTCGAGTCTTTCAATTTTTAAAAATCTATCAGCAGTGGAATTCAACTGCAAGCTTGATCAATGAAATATAAATAAATCATCAAAAGCTTACACTAATTAATTCAAGTAAGACTTTTTGTTAAATTGTGTTTGTTAAAAGTAATATTTCTTGCTTTAAATGTAGTACAATATTGTATTTATTAAGTGCTATTTTAAGTATAACATATATTATACTAGGTAAGGTTACGTTATCATTAACTGGAACCATTTTTCTATTAGTAGTAAAAAAGGGTATGTATTGTTAAAAATTAATGACTTTACATGCCTTTACTTACGCACAAAACATTTCATTATAAATAACGTTTTAGAAACTTTAATGACTACAATATATAACGCACGAAAAGAAAATTAATTTAAATCTCCCGGAGCCTAACAGTTGGAAAGGCATTGGAAAAAAAACCCGCCATTATGGGTTCGGATTAGACGTCATTGTGTGCATAGTCGTAATCCGTGACAACTCTGACAATAGTCGGAAAATGTATGGCAGGATAAATTTTATTCTTTTATATTACGGGCATCAGTCCCAGACATAAGTGTAAGGGTGTCATTCAAGAGAATTCTGTGTGAAAAACTGACACTTAGTCATCAATTTGAATTAACCCAACGCATTCATACAATACATTAAGAACACATTTACGTTCTATGCATTACTATTTTTCTTTGAGACAATATTATTACAAACCACAAAAGCATATTATTCTAGCTATATGCGGATAATATTAATGATATTCAAAAGTGAAGAGCTAACCTGCCAAAAAGTAATGCCAATACCGAAGGGAATTACTGTGTTAAATAAGATTATTTCCGTTATTGATATCTTATACTTACGTGAGAGTGAGTTTAGGTTGACGTTGTTCTATAAATTTCGAGAAAAAGATTTGTAACGGAGGACACTGTTTATTTACTTTCTCAAATTATTTTTTTTTTACTTTCAAGAATTGTTTTTTTTAATATTTTCCACCATAATCGTCAGCATTAAACTATTAGCTTTTGTCAAATAATGATAAATAACAAAATAAAATTGTAACCTTTGTAGGAGATACATTATCAATGTAAACTTGAGACTCAGAAAACATGATAAAAATGAACACATAAGAACCAATTTGAATTAGCCAATCACACTTTTACGTTGCATATCCAGATTAAGCTATAAATTATTCTTTTTCTTTCCGCCTTTTACGATTTGTGAAAAGTTAATTTGTCAGATGTTATCACCTGCAATTTCTGGTAATAAAACTTTTCAAAACAGATTTACAACATTCAACAGGATACTTTTAAGCAATATTCAGTTAATATAGTAATATTTCAAAATCATATGATGATACATCCACTAAATATATATTTTCTATGAAATAGGATGAGACTTGTAAAAATATGAGCTTAAAGCTCATGTTTTTAAGGAATCGATTTGAGAACAAAAAAAAACAAAAAATGATAAAAAGAGGTTCTTTTACAAAAATTCATAAAATAACGTACGTCTAAACTCATGCTCACTCAGATAGAATATATTGATACCCGAGGCAATTTATTTATATATTGTTATTATTGCATTATATTCTTATATATTACTCAGATAAATGAGTAGTTAATTGAAGGCGGTCAAACAAAAAACTGCATTCGCCTTGAGGCAATTTAGAAACACGGTTAGTTGAATGATGAAAAATACATTCAATAATTTACCTCAAGCTCATGCTCACTCCGGCGGCATATATCAACTGCCCCCTGGCAATTTCTTAGACTGTAGTTGTATCATGTTGGATGTAGTCTTATAAATGATGTAGTTAGGTGAATAGTTAATTGAAGTTAGTTACACTGCAAACTGCATTCGCCTTGAGCAAATTTCGAAGCCGAGGAGACTTCGGGTTAGAGGCACGGTGGAAAATGTATTCAATAATCCAATTAGCAACGGCCGTGGATCGCTCATAAATATGCAGTTCTCTAAATGCATCAAATTCAAATATTCATATAAAATTTCCCGCAGTGCACATCGAGGCGGGAAAAGTTTGCGCGGGGCGAACCACTTTCCGTACATCATTATTAACAATCAACGGAAGACAAAGTTTCCGAATTGAAAATGGGATGCTAAATTGAAAAGTAGAAGGCAAAGTAGAAACTCTGTTCTCATTGCATTAGTATTTATTATTTTAATCTATGTCATAATGGAGAATGCGCGAATTTAAATGAACCCGAGTAAATACACTTTTCAAATACGAGTAGCGAATCATTACGTATTCCCTATTTGAGAACGTATGGATTATTGCTTTAATTATAATCATAAAATCACATTCATTCTTTAATTTAGTGATGTATTTCTTTAAAAACCATGTTAACCACGAAAAATTATCCGAATTTTCGTTGATTTATTTAAAATTCCTAAAAGAAAAGATTCTTTTCATGAATCTATAGATGAATATTACTATTAACTCAGTGATCTTCAAAATACCTAACCTCTAAGCGGGTGTAATGTTGAATGTCGTGTGGTGTAACCTTGAATTAGAATATTATGCAATTATTCAGTTATACCACTTAAAAGTATGCTACGATGTTTAGTTTGTTATTTTGTCATCTCCTTCTCTATGCTTATTTTTGTTCTTTAAATGTTATATACTATCAAATCTACACCATATTTCCTTGGGCTATAATATCATAATATTTATGAAATAAATACATTTACTATTTGACACAATTAATCTCGTTCTTTTAAAATTTTCGTTTACAACTAACTGTATAACGAGCTTTCTTCTGATTATGGATCGAGCTCTAGGCTCACATAACAATCCACATATTACTATCAGTTCCACGATCACGTTGTATACCACATAATAAGCCGAAACTTACCATAAAGCGTGTCAACCAGTACTTACAGTGTAATAAAACATTCCGGCGTATCACGCAGAACTGATTGTGAATGGAAATCTCTTTCTTTTTTGAGGCAGTGTTAAGCGAGGACTGTGCTGGCCTTTAACTTATCGTCTTGCCTCCACAACAATTCTCATACTCAAGAGTCAATGAACTGTGTCGGCCGTTGCTGTCTGACGTATGGGTGTGTCCCTCTCCGACGCACAGCCACGACCGGCCTACGGAATTACCTGTTTGACGCGAGAGATGGTGAACATTTTGCGCAAGAAAATCACAGGTAATTACGGACAAAATTATCTTTACTTTTACCATGGACATGATGGTAAAAATGCGATATTTTAAAAGGTGTTCGTGATTTATAAAAAATGTAAATATATCATACTCATCATTATCATCGAATATAAAAAGATGCAGCACGTACATACACAAGAAGACTTCCACCGGCTTCCCAAACTCATTATTAACTTCCATATATATACTCACGGAGGACTAGCTTCGTTTCGTATATTGGTATCTCTTTTTATGATAGTATATTAGAGAATTATTATTATTATAAAGAATTAAAATTTCTCAATGCGCCTGATTAAAGTTACGTCCAATCAACTAATTTTAAGCCTCGGTTAGAAGAAAACCATGCAATAGATTATAACTAGTCAATTATTCATTCAATATTTATGTATATGCAACTAAATACTATTTATAGGATGTATGCAGATATGAATTTGGGGGACGCAGAATACTTGTGGTTGACTGAGATTCTTGGAGGCGGCACGTGGTGTCCATATGCGCCACTTAGGAAGCGGATATGCAAGAAGAAGATTTATTTTTTGATCGAGAATACTTTTTTAACTTATTTTTTTCTTTTCTATGAACATTATCATCTATATATGTAATATTTTGTATTTGAGATAAACATGGCTACAATACTACAAATTAATAATGCTAACCTCATCCAAAAAGTAATCATATTATATAATTATAGTTAAACATTCGTGTACTAAGCAACGAAATATTGATAGTTGTGAAAAGAGTATGATAGTAGTTTTTTTCAGCAAAACTGTTATTTTATGTTTAAAAATACAATACTGTTTATCAAAAATAATTGTAAATGGAGCATTTTTTGACAGAGTTCTAGAATTGTTATAAACATTATAGCAGCCAAAAGGGCTTATATTCTTCTTCTTCTTCTTCTTATACCATGTTTACTCCCAAAGTGGAGCATATGGACCTATACAATGTGAAGATATCTACTCCGATAGTGGAGTATATGGATCTCCGTAATGCGAAGACGTCTTGACAGATATTTTTTTAAGAGAATTGTTTTTCAAACAATTGCTCAACCCAATGGGCATCCAGTCCTGTATTTTAGGATTTTTTAAAATCCGACGGGTGGGGAATTGAACCGCAGTACTACTGTTATTTAAAATTGTTTTAATGATACATTTAAGCAATACTCGTTCAATAATATCTGTTAAACCTGTACATATAATATTGAGTATATACATTTTCTAAGCGTGTACAAATTGAGAATTTCTCATTGAGATTATCATTATCAGATAATAATTGAGAGAATAACATATATTTAAAAGTACCGTTACATTTTTTAAAGATTAAACTAAAATCGTGACATGGTGCTTGATCGCTGGAATCGCTTAGCGTGCCGCTGTACAACTTTATATGGGTCTTGACATTAACAAAACTACAGTTACTCCAACCACGCCGCTTATATTGAATGCAGTAAGGTATAGGCTTATAGAGTACTGGATGAACATTTTACCTATGTAACCGACCGGCTGAGCGATCATTATAGAATCGGATTGGAGAACACCAGGTGACTAGGACAATGTTAGATTTTTGAGCGTACATGTATGGACGTGGGTGGACAGTGTTGAACTTGATTTTGTCGTATGAGGTGAGCGTCGCAGTTGATGGGTTAACATGAAAATTATATACATGTAGATTTTTAAAATAATAATATTCAATGAGTCTTACTTGTTTGACGGGATATTAACGTTAAATATTTTTAAATAAAAATATACGGACATAACAAATATAAATAAAAAAATTATTACATAATAAATAAGATGAAATCTGATTTAATAGAGATAAAACTAGTTGAAATGTTATATTATATGTAACAAATATATTATGATGTCTTAATAAAAAATAATATTTTGATACACGTTTATTTTTATACGACACGTGTTTCGTCTACATTGAATAGAAAAATGTCAATTGTTTGTTATAATTTATATATATTTTTAAATCTGAAAGACCTATTTCGTATGTCAATAGTAACAATATTTGCTGTAATTGTGAAGCATATGAATCTGTTAGATGTAACGATTATGTCTAGAGTTTTTTATAATTATTGGTTATTAACCCATTGGAATTTTTTATAGTGATAGGTTGTGTGCCAATAGCTCAACTTATTGTGTCCGAGAAAGAAAAATAAATTATCGGCCTAAAATCCCGAGTAAATCATAAATGGTCCCCATCGTAATATTATAATATTATATTATAAGCCCGACAATCTATATATTAATTAATTTTTTTTTACTAATTATCTTCCTTCACATTGTATAGTTATTTTTTCCTTTTCAAAAAAAACAGTTTGAATTATTTTCAGTTTTTATCACAATTTCAGTTTCAATAAGCCTCCCAGTAAATTCAATAACAACTATACAATGGACTTAAAAACAACACGTCCTGTGAGTACATTTTACTCTTTCAGTCTGCATCTTCAAATAATACGTTATTTTTTTAAAAGACTACGTAACAACACAATAACTATGCACTATTTCAATAGTTCTTCTATTCAAGATAGTTTTCCAACAGACACAAAAGAATTGGAATTCCTCTATACACTAACCAGCTACATTATACGTACATTCAAAATAAAACAAAAGAATTGGTCTTCTCAACAATAGCCTTAGAATATTTAAACCTTTTATTAAAACTAATTGAATGCATATTATAATGCATAATCATTCATACCCTTAAAGTTTTTATCGAAAATAAGATTAAGGAGTGGACGAATGAAGATGGAATTGTGAAGTGCCCTATTCGTCAGTCAAATTATATAACTGTATTTTACAGCATTAATTTTATTTGATAACGCATACTTAGCGAAGATAATTATCACGGAAATAGTAATTTAAATATTTTTTCTACCATACCCACTCAGACTATGGTGAAGCATGTGGATTTCTCACAATGTAAAGACCTTTCAGTTTTTAGCTGACGATTATTTTCGTAACGGTTGGCTATGCAGGAACAGGTATATATCTGGAAATATACATATAATACAAATCCATCTACAATACTATATCAAATGTCAAACTATCATGCACTTAGTCAACGGGATTCGAGTGCGAATCCACTGGGTTTTTAGTCACTATCACCACTCATTGTAGCTTACAAAAAAGCTTCACAAACCAAACAAAAATGATGAAATAAAATTGCCCAATAACAAATGAATCAAATTGATGTAAATATAAATATGTATTTTTATGAAAAAATCGAAAACTTACACAGGTAAAAAAAAATACGAATGCGTGGGCATATCCGCTTGGTTACTAAGGAAGGCTAAAGAATAAAAACAGTATTCAAAACAGGAGGGGATATATGAAAATATTATAGAATAGTAATGTGCATGAGATAAAAGTTAATATGACTGTAACGGCATTAATACCATCCAGTTAGTTTGATTTCGTAACTATTTTTCTTATACAATACCAAAGCGCCAATTCAATCAAATTATAATACATATTAATAATGGGATACCTACGTATATCATGCAAGAGTAATGTAGATAAAATACAAAATTAGTCTTACGAGTTTGAGTAATAACATAATTTAAATTCAAAAAGATTACTTAGATAAACTTGTTATAATTTATTGTTGTATGATTTAGTGAAGTTTTATTAGTAAATTGCATAACGTACAGTCGCGGTCTTAAAAATGTACCTCTTTGTCGATTTTTACTGTTCAATAATGTGCAATTGAAAACGTAACGAATTCTCCTATGCATCTAGCTAATATTTTTTTTCTTCTTGAGGATTTGTTTAATTGATAGGTCTTGACAGTATTTTTCACGGATCATTCTAAATACATTTTGTGCCGAAAATTGAGTCGAGTACTATATATTGGTACCTAATCAAATGAATTTTAAACTGTAGGTTTTATAGTTCACACAAGCAGTGTTTATTATATGCAGTATTAAGCAGTATTACAAATTAAAATAACAGAGAAAATATACTATACATATATACAATATAATATATTTAAAATAAAAACAAAATGATTTTTTTAAATATTGTCACAACCAAATATATATTTTATGCTGAGAAATTTCAATGATTAAAAAATAAGTGGATTAAATACTAAATACATAATGAATATTTTAAATATTATTAATCTTTATAATTGAACACGTGTGATGTCCATATGCTCCACTTATGGAACGGATATTGAAGAAGAATAATCGAATCAGCAAGAAAACAGCACTTCTACCAATATTGGAAAAAGACGTTTAGTGATAACATTAAATCAGCTCAGTATAAAGTATCAAATCTTGCCGTTAGAAGATCGCGTGTGTTTACATACAGACAGTCTAAATATTTCAAAAATAAAACAACGGGACGCAGTTCCTACATCTAAACTATTTAAATATAAGTTTACAAACTAAAAATGATTAGACACATAAGAGGATTTGATGCAAAATATATACATACCGTACTTTTAAAATATGCAGCTAAATTTTCAAAGTTTATAATCAAATCTACAAAAAAAAACATCAGTTTCTACTAATGGTAGATTAGTTTAAAATCAGATATCCAATCCAATGGAATCGCATTCAAGGTATAAAAATAAATATACCTTAATGTAACCAAATCTCTGATTTTCACAAACGCAGATTACTAGCATGAAAGATACAAATGTGGACGTGTGTCATATGTTTACATTATTATTTCTCTGACTGTGCATTATTTTGTAATGCTTTGTAGTATCTCAGGCGTATTTGTAATCAATCCGCGTCATAGAAATAGTGCTCAGTGACGTGATATCCTTAGCCTCAGGATTATGATGTAACGTGATTGTAACAAAATATATCGGAATACATATATACTATCATTGCTCATCAGATGAACAGATTTTGTTTGTAACACTATCCTAACAGATTTGTTCCAATTATAACATATGTGTAACTTTGCAGCTGGAGTAAGTAAGACAACTGTGTCAAAAATAAATTGAGAATTCAATAATGAAAATACACATCAAAATATTTAGAATTACGAAAAAGCTTTCTTAAATTGGAAATATTTAAGCACATTCATACACTTTTGTCTTTGTTCATTTTAATGGTAAGAAATTTAAATCTATTACTTTAGAAACTTAAATAGCTTTCTTAATGGCCGTTATACGAATAAAAGATACTTATTTTAATTCTACTATATTTCAACTAGGTAAATAATGTTTTTTTTTGCGCTGTACCGTTCAAATGATGTTTATATTGAGGCGGTGAATTATCTCAGTCAGTCACTGGAAGATTGTAAGACCTTTTGGGACCATCAGGCACTAAAAGTTCTAGGAGTCCAACGCTAGGGCATAATATGCAGACATTTTAGTGTCATTTTGAAAATTAAAATATTTCGTTTATTTATGAATACTATTCATTTATTTATGCATGTTATAATGGTAGTTCGTGTATAAATTTACGACAACGGTTGAAGTATTATAATTATATTAAATTACAATATAATTCTACAGGTGAACTAAAATGTCGATGGCTATTTTGGTAAATTATTTTATAATATTTTGTATTTTTTCTTATTCTGTCTGTGTATTACTTTAGATTGATTTTTTTCAAAATATAATGAATTTTATTTTGGATGAAAATAAAGATTTTCTAGATTTTGCTAACCACCCGCTATTGCAGATTTATAGAAATAATGCTACTTCTAAGATGAAAAAAAGTTTTTTAAATATCAGATGCCATAATAATATCATTCCAAATCATATGGAATGATATTATGTATATATATATGTGGCTAGACTTTAAATCATGTATGACATTTATAGTACGCGATCGATGCCAAAATAAAACTAAGCGTAATGTAAATTTTCCACGTAACACTGTATGGCATAAATAGATAATGGATACATAAAAATATCAGCTGAATATACATAACTATAATATAGATATTATAAGATAAGTTATAGTAGACAAAAATCGTACTGATATTAATATAGAAAGAAAAATAAACTAATTTTATTTTTATTAATTTCCTATACTATACTGGTACATTTTATACTGCAGGGTATTATTATAAAATAAGTCAAGAATATTAATATATTTAGTGCCGTGGAAAATCTCTCAAGTATCAGTTTTGGTACACGTGCCACTTTTTTGCCAGTTTAATACATTCAACATAAACTATTTGCACATTATCTTAATAACACAAATTGAATTAATGTTGTTGTATTTTTTTCATAACTCTTTTAAAGACTTAACATTCACACACGTGTGTATTGTTTATGACAAAAGCATAATTATCTAGACTGGAGTTGCTTAATCAAAAGCACTCAAATGGATTAGTTAAAAAGCGAATATATAATATAACCTAGTATCGTAGCCTCAAGTCAGACAGTATATTGTACTTAGATAAAAAAAAAGAAATGCGCGTGAATAAAAACGGTTAAATTATATTAAAATATATTTGCGACACTTGCTTGCTTGCAACCCAATATAGGAAACAACATGATATTCTAAAGTTGGTAACATTTCACATACACATTTTAACCAATTTTATATAATTTTAAAATCCGACCAACTGTTCTTCCGGAACTTTTTTTTCCAACGAATTAAATTATACCTACGAATTTTCTCGGAAAACTGTCAGAAACTAGACAAGTAATTGATTGTATCAGATTTGGTGACCTACAAATCAATCCCTGGATAATAAAACCATATTTATGAAATCGCTGGGTAAACTATCAAGGCTTATTAGGTTAGGTTAGGTAGTTTCAAGTCAAGCGTTATTGCGAAGGAAGTATTTGTTAAAAAACCATCGGTTCGACAACTCGTCACCATTTTTAGGATATACTCTCACCTCCGCTCATTCCATTTCTAGTTCATTCTCAACCCAACATTCTAGAATGTTCTCAAGTTTGTATTTTCATCCTGTTGCTCTACTGAATAAATTTGCAGTCTTTACAAGACGCCGTAATAACAATGTTTAGATTTTCAATTTTATATTTTTAGAAGTATTTTAGAATTTGTGTCCCTTTAAAACAAAATAAATCATTTTTAAATAGCAAAGCTCTTGAATACGCTTGCTTAGAAGCAGTTGAAGGACGGGGCATGTTGATAAAGGGCACATTTGGAAGTATACTAAAGTCACATTGGGTTGACGAAGAGGCAGGCCATATTTTTTTACCGTGCCTACTCCGAAAATGTAGCATATAGAACTACACACTATCAAGTTGTAAACTCCAAATAAGGAGTGCATAAATGTATGCACAAAGAAGACGTCTTGACACATATTTCACAAGAGTTAGTTGTCGCGCAATCGATTACTTATACCATCAGATATCAATTGTTATATCTTTGAATTTTTAAAAATCCAGCAGATGTAAAAATAAAACCAGCAATCTCCAGCACCGGAGTTTTGATTTTAGTATTAATTAATATCGCAACTATAAACGCTATCAACAAAACATGGAGATTTATAATTCATTATAAAAAAATAACAGCTACAAAAGCTTTGTAATAACAAATTATATTTTAATTGCAATGTAAAAACAATGGAAACTGGGACATGCGTCACTATAACTGAATCAACGGAATTTCGTGACAGTATCAGTTTATTATTCTTTCACTTGTTAAAAGATTTTCTTTTGTTTGTTACAGATACGAAAAAAAATATTTGAGGAGATACCAAAATAAATAACATTGCGCAGTTGTTGCGGTGCACTGTTTCTGGAAAATCGTCATTGTCCGTAATTATTGCTAATTTATAAAATTGTATTGTGGAGAGTAAAAATATGATTTTCTTCATATTTGTAACACGGGCTAACTCCCACGATCCGATTCGCACGCCCGTTAACAATGGAGCTTGTAGGTTTGCAATCGTGCTGAGTAATTGAACGCACTCGATGCGTTTTATGTGTGTTTAAAGTTTAAACATTATAATATCTACACAAAAAAGAAAAAAGCGAAATATAACACTCTGTGTATACACTTTTCTGACGAAAATTCTCATTTTATCAAAGAAACTTCAAAAGGTTTCAAACAAATCTTCTAAACTATTCAATCATTAACCGTTTGAAGTGTGAGTTTTATTTTAGAGTATTTCATTTTCGTACATGTCGGTTGGTATATATAATAATATCCTAAATTTTTCAAAAATATCTTCAAAGGTATCAGGTAGAAACGATCTATATTTTTATTAAGAAACACCAGTTCCCACGGCATTAGGTTGGACTCAGAATTACGTCCATACTGATATATATGGGCACAGATAGCCTTGGACGTAATGTTACGTCCGTACTCCTTAACGGATTAATAGAATATGTAAATTTTATAGACACCGTTAATATATATATATATATTTGAAAACTATAAAATATAAATCATACTTAAATCCAATATTTATATTTAATTTATGCAATTCACAACATCTATTTTTTCAATATAAATTCAAATGTGTCTTTTTTGTATCTAGTATTATGATAATAAAACAATTTTAAGCTTTTAATTAAGTCTAACCAGTAGCCGAGGGATTACCATGAACGGTTAGAAGACGAAGGTCTGACAACCAATTCCCGTGAAAAATATTTGTCAAATTAAGTTTTTACAATGCGGGGGAAATTCTATACCCAATTTTTAATGGATTATTACATATGATTAATATGACTAATGATATGCGAATCCCATGAAGTTCTGTGATCATTAGAAGATTGTAATTTTAAAATTTAAAAAAAGTTTAACGTAGTGGTAATACTAGACTGAGAAGAACATTTGAAGAAAGATACAGAAAGTTAGACAATCAATATGTATCCATTGAAGTGAAACGTACAAAAAGGTGGGCGGTTAAGATGACAAAGTGTAGATTATTTTAAAATTAAAATGAATTTTCTTTAATAAAGAAAACTCTGGTAAAAGTCACATTTAATAACTTGACCCATGACCCGCTTCATTGTTGTTTACCTCAAAAGATGTCAAATAACATAAAAGTCAATAAAATAGCGGTGAAACACGATGTTTTCTCATTTTCTCCGCAAAATTATTATTACTATGCGTAGGTTGGAGGAGTGTTGCAAGTTAAAAAATATAAATAAATTATGGCCGCGTCGAGCGGCGGCATAATGCGAATGAAAAGTCAGAGGGCAGCACTGCCGAATGAAAGTCTCGCTATGAATAATAACAATAACAAAACAAAAGGAGCGATGAAAAAGAAAATAATGAAGATTGAGGACAGCGAAGAAGCGAGGCAAAAAGACACTAGCATAATGGCCATCTTACACCTAGGGGCCTAACTCGATTTCAACACAAAGACATTGTTGAATTTGAGACGCACCAAAAAGTTTACGCGCATAAATAATGTACTTATCATTATATGGTTGAATTTTATTCACCCTCATATTTTTTAAAAATATATTATACCACACAAAAATCTGATCCGAGTAAAAAAAATGACATCCAAATAAATAAGTATGCCATAAATGCAGCGCCAGACCTTAATCAAATAATGTCAAACTGAAGGAATACTGCTTAAGTATATACTTTTTGCGGTCATGTGTATATATATTAGTGCTTGTGATATAACGTATTAAATTGCATGACACGCTCTCACCTGTGCATAATGCTTACGTAGATTTGAGTAAAAATTTACTGTTTTTTTCTGTCATTTTGAAAGTTTGTATAATAACATAATTTAAATGCTGAAATGTTTTGTTTTACTGTGTTATGTAGATAGACTATTTTTTGTGACAGTGGTTATAAAAAATACGTTCTTTATTTCTCTATGCGATCTCCCAGAAAACAGAATCGCGTCTTTCATTGTAATACGTCCTACGGAGAGAAAGACGAGATTGCTTTTGAAATGATAGCGTGCCGATATAAACTTTTTTCCCTTTGTTCTTCTTTGACTTTTTAAATATGCCCAGTATTTTATTATTTTTTTCGATCTTTAACTCGATCGTTTCTGGCATGCAACAACTCTCATAATTAAGTGTACAATTACGGAAATTTGAAGACGTGACTGATAAATATACCTTGTTGTAATACTTAATTCACTCAGATTTTACATGGTTTACGGTAGACTTACTATAATCCTGAGTCGTAGTCACCAAGGCAGTAATCGCTTATAAAATAGATCTTTCTTTTATTCTATGTGCGAAAAAGACGACCATAATGTGAAACCATACCTGCCCAAATTTTGATTATTATTTAACCAACTATGAAGAGTGTCGACAGTTTTAGATACCTAGGGGTACACATTATCGGAAATGGCGCTTCACAAAACTATCTAGGATTTAATGCTATACAAAGTAAAAATCAAATGCGGCCTGTTTAACGCATGTATTATGTCAGTCTGCTGCACCCAACAAATGCCCAAAACAACTGTATACTAAGCTTTAATAAAAACAGACACGTGCGGCGGGTTCTAGAGATACGGTGGTATGACTTCGTTAAGATATTATAAGAGAACGAGCTATGCATTATTGAAAACATAACGCTATAACGCTGGACTTGCTTGGCTCAAACACATATTGCGGATGCCTTAAGAAAGTCTCGATAAATAAATATTAAACTAAGAATTTAGATAATCTTGAGACACTTACCATCAATTATGCGTTAAAAATATATTGTATTGAGAAATCATGGATTCATGTGAGTATTTTATTAAATGCCGACTGTAATGAAGAACAAGCTGCACGAGTATATGGTTAGTACAAAATCGCGCATAGCTTCGTGAGGTTTCGGTCATTGGGTCGAGATTGTTGAGTTTTTCTCATAGTCGGTAGCTTATTCGAGAAACCATTCGGTGCACATACACTGTTTAACCTTAAATAGGCAATCAACGTAAAATGACAATAATTTTTCTTCCCAAATTTTTTTTTATTATCCCCAACAAATTTGTAATTAATTTTGTCAATAAAATACAACTAAAATAAGCATTCGAAATTAATAATAATATGTAACTGTGATTAGAGATCATGACCGAAATTACTATCGACAAAACTAATTGAACTATAGAATTATAATCTAATATGCTGTTGCACGCTACCTTTGGCAAAGCTGTATTAAAATAATTATGATACTACTAAGACCTGCTACACTCCGGAAATATCAATGATCCGCGATATTTTAAGCGGCCGTGCATCCAAATATTTTTTCTATAACATATATCTATATATTACTATATGTCTGAAATTACTTAATATGATATGATATTTGTGTTGGACTTACCGAATCGTAAATATGTGTATCAAAATCCAGTCAAATAAATGAATAGCATAATTGATCTCATCCACATACCTGAAATGAAAGAAAAATATACATTAGTTATGAAAAATCTGCATGTCATTACATTACATTATAAGTAAATACAATATTATAAAATAAATTTAATCGTGTAAATAAATACTATTTAATATGAATATGATCTTGCATCTTAGTTATGAATATAAAACAGAACGAATTTGTGTGTTTCCAAAAATATGATGGAATGCAATTTTGACCATGTCATTTTCATTTAAAACAAAACTTTTCAATACGACCTGAAAAAGGCTGTAGGGGGATGGATTGAAGGATTCAGTAACCTGAAATTGAGTTTTTTTGCTAGATGTAGCGAAATTCACTTCTCGTCCGGCACACCTGTGGCCATATTGAATAAAAGTTTCCCCGAAATTGTAGTTCGTATTGTACATCCAAATCGAGTTATTATTTATGGCAAAGTTGCAGTAAGCAGATGCAGTGTACTGATACAATATATTGAAAGGTAGGAATGCTACCAATATTAGATTTTCGTACTTGGCTAAAGCCTATCCAGATGCGGTTGACAATTTGAAAAATGAAACTGAATTAGCTATCGACAAAACTTTTTGTAGACTAGTAAGTACAACATGCACATAGTTACGTTACATATTAGTCATTACATACATGCATAAGCATTACAAATTAAAATTCTTTTTTTTACAATGTCTGGAAGTTCGTCTATTGACTTTAAATCAAATTTATTTACAACTTTAATATCATAAAATGAATATTGAACAATAAATATAATAATTTGTAGACGAACACGTGTCCTGTTAAATACGACCACTAAATGTGCCCTCTATCCACCCGCCCCGTCTTTACATCCGGTCTTAATCAGACGTATCCCGGAGGTCTGGTATCTGGTAAATTACACAAGACCTACGTTGCACGCACTCAAGTGTGCTGAAGTTAAAATTTATTTGACTTATTTAGCGAAGCAATTTGTGTGAAGAAATCATCACGCTCACCGTATGACGCCGTGAACTTTTACAAAGCAATGAAATCGCTTCTGTGGCAATGGGAAGTTTGAAAACGACTGGGTATACATAAGATATAGAAGAAGGAGAGTGAATTATTTCAATCGATATGTTCATTTTTCATGTCCATTTTTGGAGTGATTCATTCATACTGCATATTACCGAACAGATTTGTGTTTACGAGTATAAGAATTTAATATAATGATATTATGATCAATGATGAGTTGACACTTCGACACAAGTGACGTTTTTAAATTATTTCAAAGATGCAACTGACGACCTGCTAGTTTTAAGATATTTGAGAAAATATTGGATACATATAATAGAATATTTTCAATGTGCCACTATTTTATAACGGGATTACTATTCAGAATATCTCTAATGGGTGACTTTTTTGGGTATATATAGAAGAGATATTCTCAATCGATATTTTGAATACGTTCAAAAAAGATCAAAAGTGAGTTTGATCATTTCTGGATACATATATGACCAAATTTTATTTCTCATCATATAGTATGCAGTGTAAAAAGTTGAACGATATCTTTCTTACGGTGTTTTGGGACACATTTGAGATACAAACTTTTGTATACTTGTTTATATGCAAATACCAAGCGATGGGGTCTTGTTATGGCGTAACGTTGATTAGTCAAGAACTTAAACAGGGAGGAAATTGCCAAGTACAATGTTTGGTGCTTGAAATTTCTTTAATAACATCTTCGCCGTGCTTGTTAATGACGCTGATGACGGAAATTAATCGACAAACTGTCATCCCAAGACATACTTCATTGCTATCCTATCAGTAAGCCTCGATATGAGATACAAAATTTAATTAGAAATGCGTACCTACTAACATGTATTATATAATAATGTTTTTACATCAATACTGATTTAAACTTCACGGAAACGCAAGACGAAGCATTGCCATATTGCTAAAATGTACAAATCACCGCCCTCAATGAAAAACCCTCCAGCTACCAAAACAAAATTCATGAGATCATGATAGAGATATATTAATCTTAAATTCTCTTCAACTATTGAATGTATAATTAATTTCATATGATATATGTAAACATAAAAAAAATACAATAAATAATTTGTATTGTATTTTGTTTCTTCTTCGTCTAAGTGGAAACAGATTTTTTTAAAGAAGACAGTAGACACGAAGAAGATTGAAGAATCATTGTACTAGATGAGGATAATGTGTAAATAAACAAAAAAATAAAAAC